>JAILXH010278537.1:47889-65153 GCA_023558415.1 Piaractus mesopotamicus | reverse complement strand
CATGACTTTATGTTTCTGTGATGTGATATGATGTTCTCAATGGTAAAATAATGGTTAATCCCCCCTGACCCCCCCTCCCAAAAAAAATTACTATAATTATAATTATAATTATTATTATCATAAAACAATGTCTCAGGCATTATGCAATGTATTCAGAACGTTTAAAGGCATTAAAAGCATTGGATATCTGGTTCCTATCACTACCACTGTGAATAATTTTCAGTAGTTTTATGTGTCGGACTTTGGCTTTGGCTACATTCACATTTCAAGTCTCAATGCTCAATTCCGATCTTACTAACTTGATGGTTCACTTTTGTGTAGGTAAGTGACTCAAATCTGTCATTAATGTGAACGAAACTTGCCTTGAAACGGCCTGCACGCGCACATCATAATCAATAACGTCACGTGAATGGATGTGCGTCATCAACAAACAAACCAGCAGAACAAGCCTTCGTCACTAAGATAATTTGCTTTAAATAGCTTTCTGCTCTTTATTATTACTTTAAGCCAAAGGTGAAAAAGGGTCAGATGCTTTTGAACTGTTTCACGGGAACTAACTGTAGGTTTGGCACCGCTGCCTCGTTAACAGTGAATGATGGTGCATGCACGGTGAAAAAACACATGAATTCCTGTTTACACCTTGCATCAACATGTGTTTCGTGTCTGGATTGTATCTAGACATACTGGCTGGATTCCATGTACACTTTTCACTAAAAGACGTCACCAATTTGACAAGATGAGATCCAAAAGCACATCAACACATATATTGTTTCCGTTTTGTTTCCTTCTTCGATTCTACAAGCTTGGCTGGGTCACTTTCAGAGACTGAGAGTGCAAGAAGGCTCTTGGTTTGGGGTACTCCAGCCTTGCATATCCCCTATATGTCCTCTCATTGTTTATCCTCTCAGTCAATAGTCAGCATTCTGCAGACACATTTCCACTAAACACAAGGTATAAACAGGCCCTTTAAGGTTCCATTGCCACAAATAGAATATGTATCCAATCTAGGACATGAGTTGCCCAGATCTCAGACGTAATGATCAGATTTGTGTGTCCATGCAGCTCTGAAAAAAATTAGATTTGTGTCACATTAAGGCAAAAATTTGGATTTAGGATTCAGCTTGGTAATGTGAATGTAACCTATGTTTACATATTGCCCATTTAATTCTGCATATATTTTGGTGGAATTTCTCTTGAATCTGAAAGTAGTTCTTTGGTGTGTTTTTTGTTCATCTAGTATAAAATGACTGTGATAAAACAGATTGAGTTCACAGTGGATACATAAAATAAAAATATCCCTCCTTTGTGCCATAACACAAATTCTGTAATGCTCTTCTTTTGCAGACAAGGATGGGACTATAAATTGTTTATGTGTCAATACAAAAAAATAGCAAGATGCTACTAATCACTTTTTTTATTATTGTGTCCAGTGTCACTCTCTACTTAGAAGTATTACACAACTTTTTTTAATACCCTGGCAGTGTAACATCAGAAATCTCTTCATCCATGTAAACATAATTACAGTTCAGTCACCAAAGCAAAGCACATCACTGTGAATGATAGGACTACACTCCTTATACAATAAGCTGTGTAGTCAAACCAAAAACACTGAAAAAAACAGGGAGACATTCATAAATGATCAATTGTTAGTATGTTCATTTGTAAAAGGGTACAAAATAACTGCTCAAAGGATGTATTTGTTTGGCAACAAAAAGAGCATAGCATTATATTCCCATACTTTTCATGTGCTGTCATCTTTGAAGCATGACCCTGCATTCACCTCTGAATTCACCCCTGTTCATTCCACACAATCTGCATTGTAACAAGCCAGTCTGAAAAGCTATGCTAATTCTATTTCTTGATGCTGTTCACAATTTTCGGTTTGACAAAGAAATCAAACTGACTGCTATATTTTCTGCTATATTTTCACTGTCAGAATGAAACCTAGCAGATTGTATGTGTTCAGTATTTCTTTTTTTAATTAAATACTGTCATCACAGTGCAAACTGAAATAACTTGTTTTCCCTCTAATTTGCAAGTGTTCTAATAATACGCATGGGGGCACATGATGGAGCATTGCGTTCATTTTTAGATCCATCATCATCAGTGGCAGTGTTAACACTTTTTTTCCGTGGAAAAATTAAGACAGAATGGATGTTTTAAAGCGGGAAACTGAACTGAAACATTGCACTTGTTATGTCACTCCACTGGTGTTGCCTGACTAAGCAAGGCATTTTAATGGCTGCTAGAATCAAAGAAGTCAAAGAAACTAATACAGTGATGCAACAGAAATCTGTATGTCATGCAGACCAATCAGTGCCATTAACATGCACCTATTTAACTCTAAACTCTAGCATATAGATTGCCTGTACAGAATGTCTCATACTTAAAATACTTCAGATACTTTATTTTTGATATCTACATTACATACAATGTGTAGCTGCAGGTTCGCAAATGGATAGATGTTTATTATTCAGAAGCACATGATTAAAACTCAACTATTTTTACTGACAAACAAAATATAGTCACCAAATTTGGAACATAAAAAAAAAATAAACTGCAAAAATATCCAGAGAAAGGAGGACAAATCATATCTGGCTGGCCCAAAGCATTTCCTCAGTCCTTCATTAAAGAAACACTCCAGCATTTTTCAACCTAACCTCTGTCTGCCGCATCTGTAGTTTATGGTTAATTACCAGGACGCATTTCCTTATACTTAATAAAAGAACAGAAAAAGGATTGACTCTAAGCACACTTATAATAAAAGCCAGCAGACAGATGCTGAGACACCATCCCATTATAATAGGGGCCCTCGGACCAAATGTGGCAGCTTATCATGCAAAATACACCTAGCCCTGCCCACTTACTGCTCGCTAATTAGGTGCAGGGTTTAAAAACAGGCTGGAGACAAAGCAGAATATGAATGTTCAGTGATGAAGAGAAACCTATGTTAATAAATGCTACTTCCCACTAACACATTCAAAAGGATTGATTTTATAACAGCTAAAAAATTTAGTTTATAAAATTATGGTATAGACTTTACATGCACATTGCAGCCGCATCATGCATATTTTGCGATCTTATCGTATGCATACACCCAGGTTCTGAGAGTTTAAGGAGAGTTATTCCGCTGGCAAATATTCTTTCAGTGTATGTTCTGGGCTCATGCCTCCATCTTACCACTATGGCTGCATGTTATTGTTAAATATCGTCTCTGAACAACATCCCTTTTGAGACCCTAATTTATGCCTGGTTCTAAGAGGGGGGAGGAAAATACACCACTGGTTGTTCAACCCTTAGTAAATCAAATATAATTTGTACTGAGCCACAATTCTAATATATCCTCCAACTTTTTGTGAGATCCTCTAACATTTTGTGCAACCTTCCCTGTGCATATGCATTAACACTTTGGTGCCCAAAGACAAAAATTTGGGCACCCCTACCATATGTCATAAGCATTTTCTGAGTTAGTCTCTTCCTTTTTTAAGGAAAAAGACTGTCTGTGGTAATCGGTCATATGCTAGAGATGCAGCAGACAGAGCTTAGGTTAAAGTCTGGAGTAAACAGTCCCTGAAACACTGACGCATGTAAAATTAGCTGAAGCCACCACTGCCATACTGCAGCAGTGGAGTCACCCTAACAATCACCATCCATTGTATAATTCTACATTTTGTTAAATTCACACAAATGCTGAGCGTAACATTATACTGCTGTGAAGCATACATTCCTGCGTTTGTGAGGACAGTTAAGGTCAGATCGTCAACTAGGAAATAAATAATTATCTTGATGCAGGCTTTATTAACTCAAACGTTAAGCACTAGTCAAATGCTGCAAGGCACTGTTCAACGATGTCTGGGTTTTATGCACTGAAAGCTGGCAGAATATGTAAACACATTCTAAGCTTGACCTGAGCTTGTCTTTCACCCTACGCAATTCCACTGGAATGTCATTAAAAGAATACCTAAGCGTTTTTCGAACTAATCTCTATCTGCTGCATCTGTAATATACGATCTATTACCACGGATAATCAGTTCCTTGTACTGAGGTTCAGCTCCTACCATGGGCTTCTATTACAAGTGTGTCAAAAGGTTTTCTGTTCTTTTATGAGGTACAGTCAAAATGACCGCATGTGGTAATCAAGGAATGCTACAGATGCAGCAGATATCGATAAAGCTGGAAAAAGGCATACTAGTACATACTATAAGTGATTGTTTTGCACTTTTAAAATAAATCGCCACACAGCTTACATCCCACACCATGTCAGTTCAGTTATCAATACTAAACAATGAAGACAAAATGAAACAGAAATGTGTGCATTATTGTTTAACATCAAAAGGTTATATATTTTGATATTTCAGTTTATCACATTTATTTATGGGTATCTATGCTCAAAAGTCCATATTATACAAAATGATGTGTCGCCTTCAAGAGATTACATTTTCTACATTGTGCTGTGTAAAATGCAGTTCGTTTCTTATCACCAACAAATCGATGCAAACACTGCAGAGAGTTTTAAATATTCTAGGGATTCACCGTCCATCCTTTGGCTTTCAGTCTATCCATTAAACACATCAGCAGGCGGATTCAGTCCATGGTCATAGTCACAAGTCACAAAGTATTCTTGGCAAAAAGAGAACTTTGATATACATTTAACATGGTTGATACTGCAACCAGATTTGAGTCATGGGTAATACATTTTTTTCCAAGTATTTACAGTAAACTGTAATTTTTATTAATATTTATGTTATCAGTAAGAGTGATAAATAGAATGTAGTGCAGCTATTAGACAAACAATAAAAAAAAATCTTAAATACAAATCGTATGATTTAGCTGTGCTTATTAGAGTGTGGCGATATAATACAAACAAAAATAAAACCCCTTTGGCAAAAATATCAGTAATATACTTTTAAACAAGACCTCAATGGACATAGAAAAAACTTCAGTGTTTGTTCTTACGATGGGCTTACAGCACAAAGCATATTCTCAAGCTGTACTGATGATTTAATTCTCTCTATATGAAATTCAGAACATTTTTCTAAATGTTCCACCACAATGCCTTAATGTCTGCTTAACACTCAATGTCTATTATCAAATACAGAACTACGTAGTTATCAAAAGTATATCTAAGTTATCTTTAGATCGGTGAATTTAGGTCTGACAATGCTACCAAGACATTATAACTGAACACTGAGTAAAGTGCTTCAAATAAGATCTGGAATTGGTCATTTGGACACACCTACAGTATATGCTTAATATGACTTTGGCACAAACTACAATATTCTGAGAAAGAACCTTTTGGCAAACCATAAATTCAAAAATGGATAGTCACCTTCACCGAGAATAAATGAATACCCTGTTCAGAAGATTTGGTACATGTCAAGCTGATTTCCTCCGACCCACCTGCATGGTGCACATCCAAAAAACATCTGTATGCCCTTACACAAAAAAAAAAAAATCCTCAACTCGCTTAGAGAGGAGACAGTATAGAGCAAATACTGTGCGACTGAACCATTTGATTGTTCCAAAATGAGACATGGTGCCAGCTAGACTTCAGAAAAACAGACATTCAGTGCTCACCACTTTGATAGTTCACTATAGAGCATATTCAGCCACGATTAAAAAAAACCCTCTGAATTTGTAAAAGCCTGCTATATCTTTAAGGACCTTTTTTTGGCATAGTACTCTTTCTGTGGTACTACACTAAAAGGAATACTTTCTCAAAAATGCTTATGTTGCTAATAATGAAAAAAACCTAGTGACCAGTTAGCATTGTGAACATGAGATAATGCTAATTGGCCTCCCATGAGTTTCATTTACTGTTAGCCATTTTAGCATTTTGGACAAACTACTCCTTCAGAGTCCTACAGTTTCATATACTGAAGAAGACATTAAGCAATGGTCAATGACACAAGCTTTGTTAACTGTGCCACTAACCATGGTAGAAAGTTTACTGCTGGAAAAAAAACAACTGATGAATAGATGTCTGTCACTGGATGCTGAAATGTCTTCATCTCCGGATGAACAAAGTCCAAAGTCCATTGCTATTGTCTGTCCGCAACATGACATACTCAGCTGAAGTACAACAGAAATGGGATCATCCAGAGAGAAAGTCCATTATTTTGGCTACTTTTTTAATAATGCTAACCTACCAAAATTTTGCCATTTGAATGGAGACTGGCTCTGTCTAGGTTGATGAATCTCAAATAGATCTGATTGTGCCAAGTCATCAGGGAGTACATACTGTCCTTGGGCTATGGGGTCCTGGGGGGGCAGGGATGAAGGGGGCACATACCTGTTTTGGCTCACACCTGAGCAGCAAAGAGGCAAAAGGAAGGAGAAGAGTGGAAAAGGGAAAGAATGGACAATGGGGGGAGAAAAAAACAACCATTACTAACAGATCCAAAGGCATCACAGCCATTGTACAACTATGACAACTCATGCTTCACATAACATACAGTAAAAACATGAATACATGTTCAGCTACAAATTTGAGGAAGACAAGCTAAATTCTAAAGTTACTAGGTTTTGATGCAAAGCTAAAAGTATTTCTACATATTCCCACTATGCTACAACTAGAACTAATATCAATTTTGACAATTGATATTTGTTGCTAAGAACTTGAGAAGTTGCCATGGCACCTTGAAAAAAAAACACAGCAATCTTTCTGCATCAAAGCAAGCTTTGAGCTCGATTGCTTGTTTACCTGAATTGCTGGTAAGTATTTGATATCAAGTGCTCTATGCATCTTAAATTCCACGGACACTCAAGTCCAAGGATACATTTATGACCGCATCAACAATAGCACTGCTGCTATCACCCACTTTGCTATAGAGCCATTTTCACAGCAGTTGCCATGGCATCTTGGAGAAAGTTTTAACTCTACATAGAACGCTTATAAATATACCTTTATCATTTTCATACCATGTCCATATAATATGGCCCTCTTTCTCAAGATGATATCTATAAATGAATCTGCAAATTCAAGAAAATACTTCACCGTTTGTCAGTGAAGTACAATGGATTTCAAAAACAAGGCGTAAATATGACAAGAAGAAAGTATTATGCAAAATACTTTTAAGCAACATTCAATAAAAACACAATGTTCATGCATTTTCTTTTTACTTAACAGACAACACATAAATTACATGGTATTAATATGGTTATATCTCTACTGGTTTACATTGCTCTTTACAGATCATTATTCAGAAGTCAACATGCATAAATATATATACAGTAAAATATGTCTTTTCATTGATGTTTAATTGAAATATTTAAATTGACCAATTATGACATAATCTACAGGCCAGACTTACAAAGACTTGAATGTATGCTCATTAGTGAATAATCTTAAAATGAATTAAAACTAAATAAACATAAAATAAATATTATAAAGAAGACTACAAGCTGTAATGTCCTGTGATCACATTAGAACAAAACTTCTCAGACTTTTGCAGTGATGTTTCTTTTACTTTGTGTCTTTGGCATAATTGATGGCACCCAACTAGAAATAAAAGGAATAGTTAAATTTTAGCACTGTCTGGCTCCTTGCCTCTGCCAAAGTGTTTTTTCTCTCCAGTTTAGTGAATTCGACAGGTGAACAAAAATATAACAGGCTGCATAGCTGCCAGTTTCAACACAAGAGTCCAAAACAGCAATGATAAGACAAGGTTGGCTTAAAGAGTAGAAAAAAATTGAATTCACCTGGTATCGCTTTGGTGCCTCACCTTTCTGTTTGGTCACCTTACGCACTGTCATGGCTGCTTGCCGTTTCTGATATTCAGAAATTTCAAAGCCTAAAACAAAAAAATAAATAAATAAAATGAATTAACGTATTAATAAAGTGTTCAGTAGAATCTCTCTAGAATTGTATTTAGAACAGTATGACCAGTTTACAGTTCAAAGGTGGAGTTAATTAAACACTAATGATTTTGAGTGTTTATACAAAGGTTCAATGCTTTTCAATACTATAACATGATAAACAATTCAATACTTTAACTTTTGATACTTTCAATTCTGTACTTAATTAGACTAGCTCCTTGTTGATGTTATATTGTGCCTTTGAAGAAACCAAATTTGACTCAGATGGGCAGACATACTTTCAATATCATGCCTAAAGCATACAACTTTAGGGCCCACACAAGAAGTAGCAATATTGTTAATATGCTGGTCTGGAACCCCACAGCGACCCAGAAAGATAAGCGGTTTAGATGATGTGTGTGTGTGTCTGTGTGCTGGTCTGGACCTGAATTTACGGAGAATATTATTATATTGAAATTAGATATTTTCCCCAAACTGTTCAGCCATATACCCAAATAATAAAAATAGTTACAATGCCTGTAGATGGTGATAAAACTTTGATACTTGCACTGGCGCTGAAAAATTAGGCAGGTCTCTGTGAGTGCACTCTTCAGACTGCCATTTGCTTGCTGTCTCTCATCGTCCACTGATTCTTAGTTCCCTGTCATGGCTGACTGCTGACAGCAATTCAACATGCTCTATCGGTCAAAATAGCACTGATGAAGACTGACTAGAGGTAATGATGCGGGACACACCACACAAACTATGGGCGACGGTCCACCACTGACGATCATTGACAGCCTAACGGCTTCCAACAGCCGACTGTCTGCTTGGTGTATCTGGGCCCTTAGGAATGGAAGATTGAGGCAAATGGAATGGGTATCTGAGCTGTAAAATTACTATTATACACACTTAAAGGGTTCTTCAAGGGTTCAAGAAAATGGTTGTATTTAGAACAATGAACACTCACAGAACCCTTAAAGGGTTTTTTGCATTATGAAAGGGTTCTTCAGATTGATTGGAAAATGCGTTTATATGGTTCTATATAGAATCTTTTTGAAAAGGGTTCTATATACTTCTATATACCAAAAGGGTTCTTTTATTGTTACAAGCTTGACATTGTAACAATACCAAGACCCTTTTGGTGCTATATAGAATCCTTTTCAAAAAAGGTTTTGTATAGAACCATCTACAGCACTCTCCATAACGACATCAAGAACGCTTTAATCGTGCAAAGGGTTCTTTGAGTGTTGATGATTCTATATAGAACCATTTTCTTTACTAAAGAACCACTGAAGAACCATCTTTTTAAGTGTGTACACAATTTGCATATTGTATTTGAATAATATTCAATAAAAATACTTTTAATGCGTTTACTTTTTTTATACATTTTAAAAATCATATATGTTAATGAAGCTGTAGCAATTTGAGTATTTTGCTGTGTTCCAATTTAATCCAATTAAAATGGAATGTTCAAACAATGCCACTGTATCATTATGGCATTTAGTACTGTAATACTACACTTGGTATTGGTATCAAAGTCAAAACTCTGGTATCATGATCACTCTATTACATAAGATATGTACATAAGAACTATATACATAAGAACCTTGTTTTATGAACAAGGAAGCACAATTAAGATATTGTGATCAGGGAATTCATTTGTTCATTTTGTAAAACTGTTCCAGAAAATGTTTACCTATTTTTTCATCCTCCTGCACCATCTTACGCTCTTCATGAAAAGCCCTGAGCCAGCGAATCTTCTCCTCTAGCTTTTTGGCTAGGAAGATGTGGATCTCCTCCGTGTCCTTGTTGTGCAGTTTAAATGCGTTCTTGACACTGACGTTAAAGTCGTCATCCCGTCCATCGATTGCATCTCTCACTTCATACCTGTCCATGTCAATGCGGCCTTTGTAGTAAAGGATGTCACGTCGTATCAGGTCCTGCGTACGGGGAGACGTCAAACATATTAGCCTCAGCCCAGCCCAGCAGCTTTACAGGCTCAATGAATCATGGCACAATTCACTGCACATCTCAAAACTCCCTCTATAGAGCTTTACACAATTGCTTTTGCTACATCCTTTATTCCTGAACTGGAATGAACATATTAGAAAAAGTAATACTAAAGCTTGGGTGCTGCATCTTGTCTTAAAATCTTAGAAACCACAGTTATCATCAGTGATAAGACTTCCTCTCAGAAGTGGAACGAGCCAAGAAATCCTATCAGAAACTTTAAACCAATATTTGTGTTCATAAGTAGAAAGGAAATATTTAGCTATGACATTATTATATTTTGTTTGAACTTGATGAAACGTGATTGTCTTGAACTTCTCATTACAGAATGTAAATACAGAAAGTAATTTCTTAATATCCTGTTTAATTAAATATGTAATTACATAATTATATTTGAATAGTATAGCAAAACAACTAGACTCTCAACTACTAAGGGTTAAATCCACTAAAACTTCCAGAACAGCAAGGACACAAGAAATTAGCCAAAACTCAGATATTTCCTAGAATAACAAAAGCAACTCACAGGTTAACCTACAAAGGAATTTACCATTCACCATTACTAAATGAGGACCTATATTCTGAAATGAGTCAAGTGCTAATTTAATTAACTGATTTTAACTAATTTACATCCTCACTGTATTTGTAACACTTTATACTTCAGGTCCCAGTCTCTGCCTGCCTCCTCTCTCCCTTGCTCAGAGTTGCCTGCCTACTGATCACCGGCTCCTCATTTCCCATGTGCTGTTTATCCCCCTGTACTCCCAACACTTTTTTGTGAAGTCTCTTGCTTTGTAGCTGAGTTCTAAGCTTCATATTTCTACTAGATTGATTGTTTATTGCCATCATTTTCTGGTCCTTGGACTTTGCACTGGTTTTTGACTTTGGATCCTGTCTTCCCCCTTTTTCCTTGTTCACACTTGCATCCAGTCTCCAAGCCCGATATTATATAGTGACATTATAGTAACAGGCCCCTATAAATAGCAACTTAAATCATCTAATAGTTTGTTACTGATAATAATAGTTAATAATTATATAATTGTTACTTGTGCATTAGTAAATGCTACCATCTGAGTAAGTACAGCCCACTTGCACCAGCCCCACTGAAGAGATGATACATTTGGAAGAAGCATTTTTTTTGCCAGCTGAGGCATCCTTTGATGTTAGAAGCCTGATGGAAAATGTAGTCTCTGTTACTCCAACATAATAGAGCATACTTAATATTCTCCTCTCATTCTTATTGGAACACAGTTGTATAGATACTGTGAAGAAGCAATTATTACCTCACTTGTCATTTCACTTGTCACAGGCCAGTCTCATTTGTCTAGTGTTTGACAGGTTGAGTTGAATATTAAAAGGCTGCATTTATCCCATGGCTTGACTGTGAAATTAAAACGCTTGTTTTTTCAAAAGTAATTTGAGTCAACAGCGAAACATTCTAGCTGTAAAAACAAAAGGTACGATACAAGGTGAATATCAAACATGTCCACAATTGCCTTCAATGGTTTACAATAGGAAGAGCCTCATTTGTGAAATGTGAGCATGACGGAATTTGTCAAAACTGATCAAGTGGGATGAACTCCAGACCAGGAGTTACACTGCTGCGTTAAAAAAAGTAAACAGACAAAACAGCAATCCAGTCACTTTAATTTAAAAGCATATTACTACTGGCTAATTTAGCACATCATTTTGCATAATAACCACTGTCTTTGTCTTTTGTCTTCATATTAAGCTAACTCTTTCTTCTAAATTTTTTTTCATCTTTTCTATCTTTTCCATTGCTTACTCTATACACTATAGTATAGAGTAAACAATGGAACTCTATAGTGAGAAAACTAGCTGGCCAACAAGTGATAAAATGAAAGCTAGGCAAAGATTAAGTGTTAAATTTGACATAATCACAAGAGCTGATGTGCGACAAACTTAAATAATATAACACTGAATAACCCAATCCTCTTTTGAAAACAACTTCATTTTCATTTAGTTATTTTAATAACGGTTACTGCAAACGCGCGCATTTGGTGCTCCCTCTGGTGTTGGTTCACGGCAACTTGAAACAGTAAAACAGTAAAAGTGTACATACAACCCCAATCCCAAAATGTTGCTGCCATCAAGTTCTAAATGAGTTAATGCTAAAATGGTAAAATGTCTCACTGTCAACATTTGATATGAGTTCTATGCTCTATTGTGAATTAAATATGGGTCTATGAAATTTGAAAATCATTACATTCTGTTTTTATTCACATTCATTTACATTTTATGCAGCGTCTCAACTTTTTTGGAATTGGGGTTGTATTATTTAATAATTTTTACCAAGCTGTTTAAAAGTAAATAGTCCTTTTTAGTTATCTGTCAGTCTCAACATGGTGATTAGCGCTTGTAAGAATCAGGTTACACTGACTGACCTGCTTGAATGACTACAAAAATAAACTTTGTGATGTTTATAGTTTGTATGTGTTCTCCTGTTTATGTATGTGTGTATGTTGTAAGCTTCTAGTGAAAAGTCAAACCATACTGACCCACAAGCAATTCTCTTGACATTCCTGGAATACTTTGATAGCATGATTTTCTGGCATGACTTTTTTTAGATGTCATATTTTCTTAAATTTGTAAGAAAAAGTTGCTAACAGCAGCTTGAATGAAACCAATCATATTGTATGACTCACAGTTACTCATACACTTTTTCATCTTGACATGTAGCACAGTTCTTGTGCACTTCAGAACTAGCAGTAACTAATGAGCATGGATTTATGCAAAATGATGATTCAGGAACGTGCACATGGATTGATATTCCTCAACACAGTCATATGAAACAGTGAAATACAAAGCGTTGCTGAGTTTTTATGTGTAAATGTACTCATGTTTAGGAACGTTTTATGAGTTACCAATATCCTGTTTACATCTGGCATTAAAATGTGTTCCCGTATCTGGATTTTGTTCGCATAAAATACAAATGCAATCGCAGTTGTATGTTCGTGATGGGAATATGTTTGGATCAAGATGCTCTGATTCAGAGGAAGTCACGCATTGTGAACGTGGACAGCTTGGCTACACTCATAAATACTGCATGTTCCACCCACACCTAAGCCTAAAGTGTGTTCCACCCCCCCCACCTTTCAATATTGTTTCTGCCACTCATTAAACAAGGTATTTTTAGGCATCTGCATGTGTATTCAAACATAAGCTTACCAATGCAAAAACTGAAAGCCAACTGCCGCCTGTGAAAAACCACAATTCTCCCACACTCCTGGCTGCAATTTTAACCCATGTTTCCCTTCTTTATGGTTAAGCAAAGCTTTCCTAACTTGCTGTCTCTTCTAACACAAAAGTTCTTTTTAAAGGAAGCACAGCATAGCCTATACAGAGCAATGCCTACTGTGCTTATGTGTCACACCAGCCTAATTTAAAATGTAAACTTTGCTTGTTTGAAAAAGACAACTGTAAATGTGCCATGTCTTGAATGGATAATGATCACCACTAACGGATCACAGTGATCGTATATTAATGCCAAGTGTAAACAGGGCATAATGGTTCACTTTATTGAAGCACATTATGAATCTTCAAGCACTTCATAAATGGACACAGAACAACAACTTAAGCCGAGCGTCTTGTAGAAGTGTATGCATATGTCCGCAGGGCTAAAGACAAGTATTTATAAGCCACTGATTAGTAGAAAAGGAAGGAAAAGCACATGCGTTTCCATCAAGCCCAGGAGACTATCATTACACATATTGAGCCGTCTGTCCTAATAAAAAACACAGAACAAAGCCTTCTGCTACATAATTAACCATGTCCTGAAGACACTTCCAAGTAAACAGCAGTTGCTGTTAATATTAAAGTGGGCCGTGTTTTCCCTGATGGAAGGATAGTCATCCATTGGAGATGATAGGAGGATTACAAAGGCTATTTGTGAGGATGCAGAACCGTGTGGTAAACCATATTTCTGGCCAGAGATCAATTTGTGCATCTAATTAGGGCAAGCTAGTGGAAGCTTCCACTCATTAAGCTTCTGCATCTCATTTTGCAGGTATGATATTGAGTAATAAGAGTACTCAGAGTATTAACATATTACTGAGGTTTACAAATGCTGGGAAAATCCTGGTCCATCTTAGTTACACTGACAGTACATTATGCAGTCTTTTTCAGTCAAATTCACCCCATTATGAATGTAGATTAACCACAAAACAAGTACTACATTAACTTTAAGGCATACTGAGTAGCTTTTTGCTTATTATTCACACAGGTCCACTGAGCACAGGATACCAATACATCTGAATAGGAGGTAGGGAAGAGCAGGGCACAGCCTAACACATTTTGGTCTTTGCTAAATAATTTTCAAATAGTTGAGCAACATTGCTAATTTTTATACAGGCAATCTACACAATTCTATTACATATGAAAACATACACATTGTTTTAAACCCTTGCCATTTATGAACAATTCAGTCAAAACTGCTGTAGGTGAAAATGTTACAAATAACCGTCAGTAAAAATATGGTACATGTCTACAATTACAATTAATTTTTTTTTTGTTTGATAAAATAATAAAATTGTAATGTATATGGCATATTAATTTCTGATGAATCTGTGGAAAAAAAGTTTACTTTGGGAGGCTCCCTTGCAACACAATGTAAAACAGTGATAAAACTAACCCTGCCATGTGGAGGCTGTACTTTAGCCTGGCTAGCTCTTACTGTCAGCTGTTTATATGCTTCATAATGGTGCTATGTTACAGCCATCAAGAGGGTATTTAAAATAATGTAGGTGAGAATTCTGTATATGCAAGTCAGTCCTCATACACTTAAATTAAAAAAAGTTACTTTCACAATACAAACACAGTCTTCAGCGTGAATCTCGTAAAATATCTTTCACATAGCTGTCAGAATTAGCAGATAATAATGCTATGTGAATATGCAAAATGACTAAAAGCATATTCTACCTGAAATTGGTTAACTACATCAAAATTGTGTTACGTTTTACCCCACATTTTTCATCTTTTGTCACCATGCATTTGTCCTTACCTTATACCCATTACTACTTGTTCAGCCTATGCATTCATGTACAATGAACACATAATAACTGACCTATAATTAACCTAATCACGCTTCACTCACAAATGAGTTCTTTCAGTACAAGGTAGGAGAAGCTTTTTCAACCTAATGAAAAACTGTAGTGCACAGCTTTTTTTTAATCAAAATACTGCTGTTTAGAGTGTGTTCATTTCAAATCATATTTATTTGTTATGCATACGATTAAACTAGCCATTTTTATTTTTTTCCTGTACTCAAACATTAGCATGGCAGCAAACTCATCAGATGCTTCGGAAATGCCTACTTCATATTAGCAACAACAACACAAACCACCTTACTTATTGTACTAAGACATATTTTTTTAAATAGGCAATTATTAGATACTTTACCTTTTTACACAAAACCAACTGGTGGTCGAAGAGGAAGAATACTCGCTGCTGACTCCTCCCATAAGGTTGGTAGATCCAGGACAATTCTCCTGTGTAGATGAGTTCTGAGCTTCTATCCAAAATGTCATCACCCTGCATGGAAAAATGACACTTCAGAGCATGCTCAATGAATCCACTATATCACTGACTTCATGGTATATAGATTAAATATGACAGCATAAAATAGGACTATGTTCTATTTCAAGCCCAAATTAGATTCTTCAAAGTTTAGCTCTCACTTTTTTTACTAACATGTAACATTATGCATACTGCTTTGCTATAAATGGTGAATACAACGTCATCCCTTGCAATGCAAAAAAAGAAAGAAAGGAAGAAAGAAAGAAAAAAAAGCAAACATCATCAGCTACATTCAAAAATCCGAACGCCATCAACAGAACAGTTGGCAGAGGTAATGACAGGGCTGGTTTTGGAGATGGACTGGTGGCACTCTCTCCAGTGTATGGCATGTCCCAGACAGCCACCGATGGCAGGGCTTCAGTCCTCTGAGAGGTAATAAGATTAGATCTGAAAGGTGTGACAAGCTCTTTAGACATGAGAGCTGCCGCACTTGGTTCTGCCCGGACCACTCTGCCATGAGAGGGGAATTCAATTATTACACTGACACTGTTGATGCATTCTCAAGACTGGTTGGAGTATGGTGGTAAAAATAGACTTGCCATCCATACAGGTGTGAGACATCTGGCTAGACTGACAGCTGATTCAAATTCATCACCTCGTAGCCCTGTGCATAAGAAATCAACTCGTATGGAAATGATTGGTAGGAGCTCTTCGAGATGAGTTGCCATAAAAATTTTAGTGTGTTATGTAGCGAAACACAGTACTGTGCAGAAGTCAGAGATCACGGCTCCTTTATTTAATTTCCAGTAAAAACGGCAATTTAGTACAAATCACCTACTTGTATAAGGAAAAAGGAATTCCAAAGAGAATAAATGAAAAAAAAAAAGTTTTAAAAAAAACTTTTAAAAAGACTAAAAGACATAGAGAGCTCCTAACACTCCTAACAACTGTGCAAGACCTGTTGAACCAGATCTGGAAAAACAGACAGGAGTCAAGTCTATGGATCTGAAGCCATTACTAAGAAAAGGAAATAGACAAAAAAAAGACAATCTGCAAATCAAACAAAGAAGCTGTTGCTCTAGGAATTATGAACTGGCTACCCCAGAGCCCAGACCTCAAAATCATTAGATGTGTTTTGGAGTACTTGGATCGAGAGAAGCAGAAAATGCAATCAATTTTAAAGACTGAACTTTGAAGGTGTCAAATCTCTTTGAAAAACTGAAATAAATTATAAAATGAAATCATAAATCAAATAAAAGTCTCCCAAAAAATGAAGGCTGTAATAAAGCCAATCAATTGTATTTACTTGCTGAGTCTTCTGTGTATTTTTTGTTAAACATATGTTTTCTGCTTTTTTTTTCTGGCACTGAAAAATTAGTACTTTGTACTTAATGGCCATTCTGAACGGAAGCTCAATAAATGAAAGGTGGTCTCTGATTTTTGCAAAATACTATAAAAAGCCAGAACAGAAAAACCCTTAGTTCAAGCACCTTCAGGGAAAAATGTGGCACTAGACAATGACACAGACTATCAAAAATTTCACATAGACACATATTAAAAGGTTTCATGATAACCTACTACTGTTCAATGACTAAAGGATTTTAATAGGTATGGTAGTCATATAGTCCATTTAAAACATGGACTAGGAAATATTAGCATTTCTGAGATATCACTGACACTGTTATGGATGCCAAATTTGGGATCTCTACAATCAGTAGATTCAGAAAATTAATTATGCTCAAAATATCTGCTTTGACTTTCTATGATTCAAATCAGGATTTTCTTTATAGTTAACCGCATAAAAACACATCGTCAACTTTCTATATACAAAAAATGGACTACTGCAGAAAAAAACTATAAACTCTGAAATATGTATTGAGCATATCAAAATGTTTTCGATATCAATAAATTCAAGATGCCAT
>JAILXH010278537.1:12117-28130 GCA_023558415.1 Piaractus mesopotamicus | reverse complement strand
ACATAATTCTGAATGTTCTATTGCTTTCATACTTTCATTCAGTTTTGGTTTTGCAAAGTATAAAAGAAGTCAAGCAAAAAAGCCCTAGATGTGAGCTTTTAACATGGGCAATTTCTTCCACATAAAAAATAGTACCAGCATCTTTGAGTATTTGTTGCAGCAACAGGTGGAGCGGAATGATATGGTTATGGTAAAAAAAAACAAAATGGGTAGAATGCTTTTTTACTTATGTAGTCTGAACTACTTGTGGTATGAAATCCCATAACATGCACTGGCAGGCAATTAAACCTATATATGCCCTAACATATATACACTATATGGACAAAAGTATTAGGACATACCTCTTAATCACTGAATTCAGGTGTTTCATTCTGTGGCTTTGCCACAGGCGTATAAATCAAGCACCTAACCATGCAGTCGGCCTTTACAAACATTTCTGAAAGAATGGGTCTCTCTCTGGTACTGTAATAAGATGCCAGTACTACAAGTCAGCTCAAGAAATTTTGTTGCTCCTATATACTCCACAGTCAACTGTGAGTGGTATTATTGAAAAGTGGGAGTGTTTAGGGACCACAGCAACTCAGCCACGAAGTGTCAGACCTGAGGCGCATAGTGCATAGAAGTCGCCAACACTCTGCTGACTCAATAACTGCAGAGTTCCAAACCTCCTCTGGCATTTATATTAGCACAAAGACTGTGCAAAGATTGTGCTTCATGGCATGGGTTTCCATGGCCGAGCAGCTGTATGCAAGCCTTACATCACCAAGCACAATGCCAAACATCAGATGGAGTGGTGCAAAGCACACTGCCACTGGACTCTGGAGCAGTGGAAACGTATTCTGTGGAGTGACGAATCACGCTTCTCCATCTGGCAGTCTGTCTGTTCCAGTGAAGGGAAATCTTAATGCCTCAGCATACCAAAATATTTTGGACAATTGTATGCTTTGTAGGAACAGTTTAGGAAAGGCCCTTTTCTGTTCCAGCATGACTGTGACCCCAGTACACAAAGTAAGGTCCACAAAGGCAGGGTTGGGTGAGTTTGGTGTTGAAGAACTGAAATGGCCCACACAGAGCCCCGACCTCAACCCCATCAACCACCTTTTGGATGAACTAGAACAGAGATTGAGAGCTGGGCCCTCTTGTCCAACATCACTGTCTGGCCTCCCACATGCTCTTCTGAATGAATAGGCAAAAATTCCCACAGACACACTCCCAAAAAAAAAAGCGTCACAGAAGAGTGGAAGCTGTTGTAGCTGCAAACTCCATATTAATGCCTATGGATTTAGAATGAGAGGTCATAAAATCTCCTGTCGGTGTAATGTGTAGGTGTCCCAATACTTTGGTCCATATAGTGTATATAGCATCTCAAATTATGATAGAAATATGTGAAGCTTCTTCATGCACCTTGTTCACTATGTCTCGCTGATGTGGTGAGGACAGTTACATAAGTCAGAGACCAAGCTCCCCAACTGCTGCCTCTGCTCGCTCCTGACATTTAGACAGCAAAGGTCACATCTGAAATTCCAAATTTGCGAAGACCAACAGATGCAAATACGTTTCATGAATTCATATGTGGTCAAAGTCAAGTTTGTCAAAGTGTCATCAATATCCAGCTAAGAAACAGAAGAAGGTCAGTGGAGACCAGTTTTGAAGTCATTGCAGCCGCACTTTCCCTTGCAGTGATTCAACCACTTAGAGATTCATGCACTTAGCAGATCCTCCACTCATTCCCTGGCTGTTGTGAGAGATGTGGACCGAGACTGACAAATAAAGTCCCTCCACAAAAAGAGACAGAGGGGGGATTATGGAAATGGCTGAAGCATCAAAATAAAAGCGAAAAGGGAGAACTCAAAATGTCACCGCTAATGCTGCTTTATTGCGGGTGATTAGGGCAGCTATGCATTGATTTGTCAGTTTTAGGGCTCAGGTTTAAGAATTTTGCCAATGAGCAGAGGCTGACACTTCCCTGCCTATACATCTTCCAGGCAAAAGCCAGAAAGGCAGGGTTTTATATTTGTTATTCAAGACTCCTCAGCACTTCTTATCTTTTTGACACAGTTACAAAAACCTGCTGTCGGCACATTTAGACTCTTGGCTATGCATCCTAATAAAACTGCTCTAATCAAACTATGTTTCATATAGCCAGATGTTAGGAGTTTTCATTACTTGACAGGTTAATACCACTCCATTTAACCCCTTAAAATCCCAGGCTTATTACATACTAAGGCTTATTATTCAGTAACTACAATGACTTCAATGAAAACTGGTTGAGCTATTCTTAGGTTATAGAAATGTGTAATAAAACATTGGGTTCACCTGCAGGCCCTGGGCATTTAAGGGGTTAATAAGCCCAGGTGCCAAGATATCTTCAAAAATTTATGTTCTCATAGACAAAGTCATTACTTACAAAGGCACAACGATAATATATACGTTGTACTTTGACAGCCTTAATCATTTCATGGTGTCTTGTGTGATAGCTTATGATATTAACTCTTTGATGTCAGGACAAAAAAAGCTATTTCTTCCTTTTAGACATTTTGGGAGGCAGGGGATCAAGGGGGAAAAAGGGCAACGTAAATGTGATTTAACCTTATATAAGGTACAGCATATTGCAAACACTCTTATCAAACAAGTTTCAGAGAAAACTAAACATATTATCACAAGGTTTTCCCAAAGCACCCAAAAAATACTAGTTTTACTATTTCAACATGAATATGAACCCCAGTCTACAGCGTACAAGCTGGTAACATTAGCCACTAGGTTATAAAGAGCTCTACAGAGCCTGGCAAAAGTTGGTTCTTCACAATAACAAAAACTTGGTTTAACATGTTATTGCTGCTCTAACATTATGTTTGGTTGTTCAAAATAATCAAGCAATCAGGTGCTTTCTTAAAGAGTTTATCAGCGCTTTATAAGCAAGATTTTCAGCACTGTGGTGTTTTATGCATTCAATTGGACTTGACTAAGTTGAAATCTCAGGTACTGGGATTTCAGCACAGGTACTGGTACTGCACTAGAGTGGGGCCCCTAGAGCAATGAAGCTTGTGGAACCCAAGCCAACCAAGTAGATTTATTACCTGAGCTAAGCTGTAGTGGAACGGATCTTGAAGAATGGCCCTATAAAACAAAATGATTATACATGTCAACCAAGAGGGTTATCAGCAATCTGAGGGCAAAAGGGTGGACACTCAAGCATCCCCTGAGGTCTTCCTGTGCACGTGCCTGCTGGCTTTAAACTGCACGTCTCATCAGCAATACATTTAGTCAAATGCTCTTTTACCTGGTTTAAATCTGCCAACCAGAAGAGTTACAAAGCATGCATTCCCACGTTGGCTATAGTAAAATGTAACAGCATGTGTAATTGGAGCTTTCTGTGCACTACCATGTTTTCTATCACTATATAAAAATGCAAAAAAAATAAATAAAAAATACAAAAATGCAAAGGATAAAAGACATTGTTGGATGGACTCTTCAGAGCGAGTGTTCAAGCTTTTATGGCTTTGTTAGATCACGTTCTTTACATACCAAATTTTTTTCCATTGTGATTTCTCAATGCTGTTGTCACACTGCATGTTCATTATCACAGTCATACATTAAGTAAGAAAAAACTCAAACAATACAAAGAATCAGAAGAACATCCCATTTGATTGGAATAAATATTGTGATTTCTATGGAAATATCTGGAGCTTCTAACATCTGAGATTAAGAGGTCATCACTTTGGAAACAACCCCTTGACACATTCCATAAATAGGCTTGGGGCGAGCTGTCCATTTGCACATTTCTGGCTCTGCCTTGAAACTTCATTTCAGCATCACATAATTGCTTCAGAGGTTCACTGTGTGAGATGATTACAAGGATTTTGTTCCTTTTAGCAAATGACGCTATTTGTAGCGCATAATTTGCTAATGTGAGGGAATGGCCACCCCACCCATTTCCTCCCTGCACAGACTGCTTCTTTTGTTCAGCCTCTGTCCCTCCGTCAGCCGCACTCACTTCCTGCTTCCTGCTAAGAGGCCTCAGCGCCAGGCTAAGAAGGCCTATAAATATCATGAAGTAGTCTTCCTGTGCACCGTGCTGTCACCATTGTTATGATATCAGCTGTTTATTCGTTCAATTTCAGAATATTGTGAGCAGGCTTTTTGCATGAGGAATAAAAGGTTATTTATTGAACACATCATGTTACAGTTTTAAACTAGAAAGTCCCTTTCTGTGCATTTCCATCATCAGGCTCACTGGATGTTCAGGAGTGTTTTCCATAGAACATGAGAATCATTTATAGGGAGACCGTCATAAATACAGCTCACAGCTTCATCACTTGTTAAGAAAAGTGAAGTTCTTGGCTATAAGCTGGCACACTGCTAACCTACTATGACACAATACCTGTTTCATGGACTGTTGAAACGCTTTGTCTATTTTACATGTACTATAGATAATAGACAACATAATAACAATTAAAGTGAGATTATTAACCAGTCTTAGTGCAAAGTGAAAATTATTTCCCTATCCCTTCTACTCAGTCTAGGTTTTTTAAAGTAGTCATAGTCTTGTTCAGTGTTAGATGGTGAATGAGTGGCACCGCAAAGACAAAGTAAATGTATATAATTTTTACAGCGTTATGCTGTTATATCTCACATTATAAATTTTCCCTTGTCGTTTATTTTAAGGCAAGACACTACAAGCAATTATTTTTCAATTTTTAAAAAACTGCATCTATAACATGTCTTCTCTTTAACTCTGCTGATAAAACTGTAAAAAAATCAACATAAATATTTTTATTTCAACATAATTTGACATTCTGCGTCCACTCATGTCTAACTGTATTTCCCTAAATTCAGCAAATGTAATGAAGGCTTCGCTACACTTGGCACAACTACATCATCTCATATATCAATGAAAGCTTGTTTCCTGGAGAATTAGAATATGCAAGTATATATAATTCCTTTCTACTACGACAGGTTTCACACAGATGGTGTAAACTTTCTGAGATCTCACTAGCTAATGTAGGTCTGAGGTCGACTTTTAAAATCGCTTTCTTAAAATCAGCTGTTCTCTACTAGGACTGTATCGATACCGATACTGGTGTCACGTATCAGCGCAATACCACTCTCATTTAATCATACTTATAGAAATACACTGATACCAACATCCAATATAACCTGATACTATGTAATGTAAGCCTAGTGTAGCTGCTGTGCTACCCTATTGCACTTTCTGCCTTGGTATATTCCCGCCATATCCCAAAATCACAACCACTTCCCCAATTCAAGTAGGCCAGCAAAATGGAGTCTGTCTTCACAATGTAATAACATCACCAAAAGACTTTTTAAAATACGCATATGTACGTGCAGATCTATGTATGTGCATTTGTATAGCTAAATGTTTTTTTTTTAAAACTTCAAATACACAAAATACCTGTAAGTAACATTGCTTATCAGTGAGTCACTGTGATATCTATTATTAAAAAATACCCTATTCACCTGAAGTATTTTGTCTTACACAAAAGATCAACTAACAGCACTGAAATAATAACAAACCACTATTCTATCAGTGTCACATCAACTAAGCACATTTCTACATTAAGATTACCCTTCACTGTCATGCTGTGGAACCCCAGTGAGATTAATTTTTCATTACCATTTTTCATGCTCATAAGAGATTGGCTCTCACCTTATATTCAAAGAATACTGGATAGACTATACATGACCCATTACTGTGAGAGAGCTTTTTCATTTGTCAGAAAGAAAATGGAGCTTATGAAACATCTTGGGACAATGTGTCTCTAGCAAAGTGATTCTGGGGAGCCAGGAGGTCGGTGTGTTAATGAAAAGGAAATAAAATGCAGCATAAGGTGGTACTTGCCATAAGCTCATGGGCACTAGATGCCTTAATTTCTGCAACAAGTCAGGATACAGTTAATTAGGCATCGGCCATGGTACTCTGGTGCCAGCAAGTCAGACTTGGAAAGTGCCTGGGAACCAACTGAGCGCAAACTAAGTCATTTGCTCAATAAATCAGTCACAAGGGAGATCACTTACGCTGTAGCTGCTGTGGCTACAATGAAGGGACTGTAAGGGTCTTACTAGCAGAAGCATTGTCTCACATCTGGGAAAGTACAGCGAGTGTTCAGATGGATCCTGTAGCCTGACTCTACAATAAGCTGTAGCATTAGCCTGTTAAACAGGATGTGCCGCAGGAGTCAACTCCTCACCTAGCGTGTCTCAGAGACGCTGGCTTTGTCCCCTTTTACCTCATTAAAATCTGCCCCTAGAACAGCTGGAACATATACAGTGCATGTCCACATTGACCATAGTAAACTGTATTAATGTATAAGGCCATATATGCATTATACACACAGCACTACTGTGTATGATCCACTTGTACCAGCGCAACAGTCATTACACAAACCACCAATACGTCAGTGTCACTGCAGTGCTGAGAATGATGCACCTCCCAAATAATACCTGTTCTGTGGTGGTCCTGAGGGGGTCATGACCATTGAAGAACAGGATAAAAGGAGGCTAACAAAGTATGTGTGTGTATGTGTATGAGTGTATATACAAAGAGGTGTATTTAATGAATAGGCTGGCTGGTGTATAACAAGTACGGTGCTTCTTTTATTGTCGGACACACTCTGATGGTTTCTGAGAGATCATGTGCACATGTTTAGATTGCTAAGGAGACGCTTATTATTGATTTATTTCATCAGACTAACACTAAAAGGCAACTGAAGGGTTAAGTCTATTCCTATTCATAAGGGTATTTTCACAATTGGGGTGCAATTTGTTTCCCTCTTATGTCACATTTACAAAGATGTAGACAAAGGTAAAAGGCATCAGTGATATTGTAATATTGTTTCATAGAGTTACTTTGAAAATGCAAACTTCTTACTGAAATTATAGATTGAAAGTAAGTTATTCATAAAAAAATTAAGTAAATCAATAAAATGATCTTAATGTCCTCTTGTCATTAGCAGAGATACTAGTTAACCTCAGGTTGCGTATTTGCTAATTCTATGCTACATACTACATCTTGTTATTCTCATCCCTGTTACTCATTTAAGCCAACTGTTAGCAAAGAAACCTTGTAAAATGAGATAAACAGAAAACTCTCTACAAATACATATACAAATTTTTAACTTTGTAAGATCATGTTCTATGAGTTTCAGCAGCATTGAGAAATTGTGTTATTATTCAGTAACTACATGGACTACAGTGCAAATTAGCTCACTTTTCTGTAATTATAGATGTGCGTAATAAAAGTTTAGTAAGGGATTAAACAGCAGAAAAGCCCCCTGCATTAAAGAGTTAAAGCTATCCTGATACTACACAATGCCATTAGCCCTAAACAGCAGGCATCCAAGACTGCAGAAACACTGCCGCCCCCCCCTTTTGTTCTCAAACAGCGCACTTGTCAGTTATGTAAGCAAGAAAAAGCCTCTGAACAACGACAGTGCTAGTGGATAACAAACACATGATTATTGTAACATCTTACTGTACTGTAAGGAAACTCCCCTGGCCCAGAGGAGAAATCACCTGTCAAGCCTAACTCTATGAAAATGCACTTTGTGACAAGAAACAGTGTTTAAGATGCAGAATTTGTTCCAGAGACAGTGGGAGATAGTGAGGAGTACATCAAATAAAAAAGAAAAATGTCCTCTTTTAACAACCCGTCATCTCCGCGGCATGAATAAAACATGCTGGTCATCCCTCAACAAAATTGGGTTAGAGCAATCTTTTCTGTGCCAGCGAATGAAGAGGACCACAGTTGGCCTTAAGTTGCCAGTGTGCACTCTTGTTGTCAAAGACAGCAGTAAAGAGAACTCTGCTGTTCAAAATGAATTATGCATATAGAGACCATTTTATGATTATGTCAGTCTGACAAAGTCAGCCACTTAAAATCCCTTAAAATTCACCCAGTTTGTTATAAATCTATGATGTTATCTAGCTTTTTAAGGAAACTTGGAGAGAACTTCAGCCAGTATCCCGCTCTGATTGCTTACTTCGGGATTATATATAATCCTGCTGTTTTTTGCATGGCTGTTATCCAAAAACCCTTGAAAAGATACCATGACTATGTTAACGATTTCCAGCTTTATATGTCAGAGATAAATCAGGTACTTCAGACAATTATGATATAGAAATGTCTGGAACTTAGCTGTTTGTAATCACATCTACAGATGACAGACGAACATCTGCAGTTCTACGGTACTGTGAAATAACACTTCTACAGTACTGTGTTCATTCATTTAATTATATATGCAAGTTATTAATTTCCCAGCATAGGAACAAAGCAGAAAACACATATTTAATATGAAGTTGCACAGAAGCCACTACTAAATGCAACATAATGCCACCCTGTGTCCACCTTATGCCTGTATTACAGCTTCCACTGTTTTCGGAAGACTTGCTTTCAGTTTTTCAAAGAAATCTGCTTCGCACAGTCCAAGTAATCCCAACCACAAATTTAGATTCACTAGTCCATAAAACCTTACTCCACATCTTAGATGTACAATTTTGGTGTTCTAGTGCAAAATTTCTTCTTTTTTGTCTATTTCTTTTTCTCAGTAACAGACAACTTCTTGACAGCAACTCATCCTTTCACTCCCGGAGTGTTGAGTTGGTTTGCACCAAATTTAAAATACTTGCAGCTTTCTTTTCGCTCACCTGTTTGTTTCTATGATGGTTGGCTCACATGAAGAAAAGGACTAGAAGCAAACAATTTAGTTAAATTGAATGAACCTGTGATCAGTATCATGACATGACTAATTTGATACATAAATAACTAAGTCACAATATAAATGTTTTTTACTATTTTCATGAGAAAATGGACGTATGAATAAAGGCATATAGTGATACTAAGAAGGTCTATCAAGAAAGTGGCACTGTTATGGCACTTACAGCATGTAAATCAGGTCGCTTTCATCCTGTAATAACGCACTTTTATTGCTTCACGATTAGATTACTATAATTCCTTTTATTCCTGTTTAAGTAGTCCTCGGCTCTGGCTGGCTCTAAATTCAGCAGCTAAGGTTTTAACAGAACATAGTACAAGATTACATTACCATACAAAGCAAGATATTCAGACTTTCATTTGTAGCCTCGTAACACTAATGTATGATCATTTAAAGATTATGCTAATGATTTACGCATCGATCATTAGCACAGCTGCTGTAAATCAACATCACAACCCCAGTTAACCTCATTAACTGTTCATTTCCATGAAGTCATCCCCACAGCACTCCCTCAGCCACCCACAAGCTTCGAAATTACAGGGTTTAAGTGGCATTCTAACAGACTACAATGAGGAAAGTCTGAAGCTTCTGAGGTCTGACATAGCATACTAGCCATTAAACATTATGAGGATTTTAAAATGAAGAAATGACTGTACACTCATGAGCTACATTATAGGTGCACCTTGCTGCTGTACTATTAGATACTACAGCCTTTCTCTTGCCTTTAGGGATGTTTCACACATTTTGTATATGTTACGCAATTCTGAGGTCAAGATTTTATTTGAATTTTATTTGAAACACTTTATGTGTTAAAAATGCATGATTCTACAGCATTCTAATTATATACTACATACAGCTTGGTTTGGCTTTAAAAATGCTAATTTTCTACAAAACAAAATCATGCAAAGTAGAATATCTTTGTCCAAAGTAGTGATCTTATGCAACAGTACAACCAAACAATAAACAATAATAAATACTAGATAAACAAACATTAACAAATACCTCAACCGCCTCAAACAAAACCATATATAACGTCTAACTTTTCAAACCTAAACTAAAACAATTCTTAGCAATTGTCAAAACATGACAGCAGAACAATTACAGTAGACATAAAATTTACACTGACACTAAACGTTAACTACATTCCAAAGAAATAACTCATTGTATGTACTTGATTCAATTATGCCACACATTTCTTTTCACGTCAATATACACAGACTTTATCTCAACATTAAATTTCATTGTTGACGGAACAAAACTAAAACATTTTAGTGCAATGTATTTTAGTTTCACTGGAATGTAACTGTCTATCGATTAACATAAGAAGTTTTCATTTTCTGAAATGCACTTTCATTCATTCTTGTCTAGTTTATGAAAATAAGGTACTTAACCCCTTAAAATCCCTGGCTTATTACATAGTAAGGCTTATTACTCAGTAAGTACAAGTACTTCTTTGCCAACTGACTGAGTTATTCTTAGGTTATAGAAGTATGTAATGAAACTTTTGGTCTGCCGGCAGGCCCTGGCCATTCCAGGCCAGTTTCTAACCAAAGAACCACTCTAGACTGGATATTTTTGGTTAGTAAACCACTCTTAACCTAGTAGTGACACTGATGTGTATAAAAACCCTACCAGCACTGCTAAGTCCAGTACACCCTTCCCAGCGCCACACACACTAACATGCCACTGTCACTACTTTGTAAACAACGGTCCGCCACCTAAAAATATCTGCTCAACAGTGGTGCTGTGGTCAGAACCTGACCAATGATAAAGAGTGACTGACAATTCTATGCCTAAATTAAAGTAAGTGTGCAACAATTTTGTTACAGTATTGAAAAGTCAGAAAAAATGACTTTTTGAAACCATATCGCTGATACACCGCTCACCCTTGTCCAAGAGTCTCCCCTTTACTGTCTTTCTTGGCTAGCACTGTCACTGATTATGGCTATGTTCACATCACCAGGATGAAGTGGTAAAAATCCAATTTTTTGCCTTAATCTGAAATAGATCTTATGTTTTCAGAACTGTGCAGACATCCGAGTTTGATCTTCTCAATTCAGACTGGATATATATCCAACTCATGGGCATTTTAGATTCAGGAATTCATGTGTTCTTTTCCTGCTGCTCACACACCATCATTCAGCATTCAGTAAAATATAAAATTTACACAATTTACCACTTACCCCAAAGGTAGTCAATCAGCCAAGGCACGTTTGGTTTCTTTGGTTTAGCACCAGAGCTAAGAGCATTGTGTTGGCAACAAACACTAGTCAATAGTCACTTCATTTTTTTTTTATGTCTATACGAACCACTTAATACGAAATGCTGGGGGTCAGATTTGAACTGAGACTCACTAATTTTCCACACCATTAACATAGCACAGTGTGTTGACACACTGAGCTGTCAATGACCGCTCAAACTGCTGCAACCTATATTAAGGTCATGCAGACTTGTCAATGTGATTTAGGACTTACTGTCAACAATGAAATAAGCAGAACTTCATCATGTAACTAAATGCAGTGGGCACCTATTTTTAGACAACAAGTGTCCACACACCTTTATTATAAACCTGGGTGTGGTATGAGCAGGCTGAACTTGAAGTTGTTAGCACTGTTAAGAGGTATATTTGTGATAAAGGCTTGTGTTGCTAGTTTAATTGATGCTGTTCATGAAGCACATGATCTAGTCACATGACTATTATTGATCTGCATATGCACGCATGGGTTGTTTTGGGACACAGCTATGTTCACACTAATGACAGATAGAGGTTACTTCCCATACTAATGTGAACCAAGTCAGAAAAATTAAATAGAGCAAAGAGGTTTGTAATGTGATCATAGCTAAGCCTTGGCATCTGGCCCAGTTACACCTTTTACGAGACGACTACTTTCACACTGACATGCTATTTTGGAATCTGTGATCTTGAAATAAATTAGTATGTTTCTGAGCCAAACTGATAATTGTAGTATGTCATCAGAGCGCTGTAGATTTAAGACATTTGAATATATAAAATACCAAAAACTGAATCGAATAATAACAAAAAGTCTGAAAGTATGTGTATGTGTTCTATCTGCTAGCTGGACCTCATGAAGAGTTAGTACAAGGTATGTATTTCTAATAAAGTGGACAGTGAGTATATATTTGTGTACCTCAAGGGGGAAATACATGAGGATCCATACGATTAACAACTCAAGTGGTTCTAGTAACATATCAAAGTATATATAGAATGAGCTGATCTGAACAGACAGCTTTTTGGTAAAGCAAGGTAGGCAGACAGAAAGGCTAAAACGAGTGCAGTACAATATGCTTGTCTAATCTGTGTGACAGAATGATGCCTGCAGGACTGAGAGGAATCATCCTCCCTGTTTTATGACTCATTTCCTTCTGGGTAAGGGAATCCATTTAAATTTGAGAAGTGTGGAGGGACTCTGGGTTTTGAGGTGGGAAGAAGCTCAACATCTGGGCCAAGTGTGATTACAGTGGCACATACATGGAGAAAGGCCAGCTAGACACATCCTCATTCACTCTCTACTTCCCCACATGCTTTGTCTCGATGACTCATCTCTTAATATGTAGTGTTGCATAATGTGATTAGTGCAAAAACAACTTTAATATTTGCCCTCAATTTACTTTCAGAGAGAAACGGCATTCAACCAGTGCAAGCAAGGCAATCCTATTTTTACACGAGGCCAAGTTGACAGAAAGGCTACCGCTTGCTTTAACGCAAAAATAATGTTCGCAGCAGCCTTATCGCTAGTTTAATTAGCACTAGAGTACTTCTTCACAGCCTCAGGCTCTGACCATAATGTGGTGGAATTGTGAAAGAGCTCAGACAAAAGCACCATCCACACTGACCCAGACACATTCACTGTTTAGTAAGTAGAACTGTCACAGTCAATTTTAGGGCTGGCTCAAACAGCATTTTACAGACCTTTTTATTAACTGAGTTTTTTGTTCATTCATAAATCCTTTATTTTTTATCCTTGAAAAACATTATATTTGAAGCATTTTCAGTTTTCCGTCTAACAGAAGGGCCCATTTCGTGGAAAAATTTTCCTTTGTCTTTGCATAAAGGACAAAAACGTTTAAAAAGTACCACTTTTTGTTTTTTTTATGTCCCAAAAACTTAAGCATTTACATATATCCACCTACAGCAGTTTGGCTCCAGCTATTCATGCTGACGTTATAAGGACCGTTTCAGCCTGGACTATATTTGAAAATAGTACAATACAGGATAGTCAATCAGAACAGAGGTCATTTACATAAGTCAGTCTTAGATTCACAGTAACAAATCCAGCCTGTTTAATTCTAAGGATAAAGAGAGGCTGTAAAATGGTCATGTAAAAAAGAAACTATGACTGTTGATGAACCCACATAAACATCATAAGTGGACCTTGGGGGAAAAATGCAGGACATGGGCTCTTTAACCAATGTTTACACTGGCTGCGGTATGCATGTGTTTTCTGTCCATCAAAACAAGTGTTTTGACTTTTTACTTGCACACAAAACTGAAGCGTAACTATAGAGAACCAGTCAAATAACACACTCCCACTTTCTATAGTTTTCAAAACTATATTTAACATGATCATTTACTTTGATGTAATGATCTTGTTGCAGTAGTTTCAGAACAGCTTCTGCTCTGTATTAACAGTGTGTGGAGGAGACTCTTTACTGATTCAACAGTAGAAATTGGATTGTGATTTCCTTGAAAAAAAAAAAAAACGATCTGCTGTTTATGCTGTCAAGTTCTAAACCTGCCGGAAAACTAATTAGAAAACAAAAGGAGAAAAAGAGCTAATATTCCCACATGAATCGGTTGTGAGTCAGAGGCAGTGTGGACTGGACGCATGGCAGTATTGTGATACATGTCACTACCCTTACATATCTGAGATGATACAAACTTCCTATACTTCAATGGTAAACCCGCCTCTTTTGCACTGACCATTTATGGTCCGATAATTTAAAGTGCTTCACGCGTCTGATTTTTTTATTAGGCATCTCAGCTCTTTAAGCTAGGGATGCACAATGATAACAGAATCATAACGGCATATATTTAGATATGATTAACATTTCATACCAATATTTGATGAGGTATTTATCGTATTGTAGAAGAAAAGACTATTTAGATGATGCTAGGAAAACAAAATGTCTGCATTTTATTCATTTTACTGCATTTGTAACCTTATAGTAATAAATGTTACATTTCTCAGTAATTGTATTCCAGGTACATTTAGTGCCAATGTGTACATTTTATAAATATTTATTACTGGCACTGGTAACAGCATTGGCAGATATGTAAATAAAAAAATACTGGATATCGGCATCAGCCCACAATTCCGATACAGATGCACCTCTATGGAAAGCGGTGCAGTTTGTTGTGCTCCCGGTTGAGCAAATGCCTGGAATTATTTTTAGGCATCTAACTAGACCAGCCATAATTTATTTATTTTTAACATTTTTTAATTTATTAACAATCATATTCTATCTAAAGGCCTTTGCTGATTACATTTATTTTAGGCTGCAATGTTTTTGACTGAAAAAAAGAGAAAGCTTTCAAATGCTATATTAAAAAGACATATACCAACATAACAAAGGAATACTGCAGTATATTCAAATTATTTAGGCCAAACTTACTGAATCACCTATATATGCACTGATACATAGTTTCTTTATACTTGTTTAAGATGTCCTAGTTTATCTTTCTCTAATAATATATTTTGCAGAGTATAGACACAGTTTGTTATTGTTCAATTGTAAGATGTAAGATGTAAACAAAGACATTCAGAGTTGTTTGATGTGAAATGCACCATTATAGAGAAACTAGAGTTGTTCATAGCAGTGGTGAACCAGATGCCCATAGCATTTAATGCCTCAAAAAGGTCCCTCATAGAAAGCTATTACATGAAATGGATGCAAATAATACACACATGTATATTAGGGGTGGGGGGAAAAATCGATTCTTAGATGCATCGCGATACGGATATGGATGATTCTGAATCGATTCACAAATGTCAAAAATCAATTTTTTAAACTTTAATATCTAATGTAATGTTGACGGAACGCAAAAGGCGGAACTTGGAAGCGCGGAAGTGCAGCGCCCGGACGGTCTGTGACGTGCACATAACAAAAACACCTTAAATTCTGTCTGAGGCGCCAGAATGTGAATGCGGCACCATTTAAGGTGGAATGGAAAAATTCAAAAGAAAAGCTGACTTCATCTTCGCAACTTTTACTGTTTGACAGTCTCTTATTGCAGGTTTAACGTTCCAGGAAACCAACTGTGCTGCTTATAAATGTGAATAAGTCCATTTGTCTCCAAATGTTCATCTTAAATCTCTGTCTTTGCCTTTTCATTAGCTACTAGCCAGGCGAGACTCTCTGCGTTGTTATGTGACCTGCAGTCTGCACACCAGTTCTCAGAACCAGGGCTTTTGCGATATGTTGCACACTTTGGAGCTGAGATTCATCATCCTGTCCTGAAGATATTTTACTGACACAGCGATCCCCCCACTCTCTACAACGAGACCAAAACCGAAGTCACAAAATCAAAAAAATATAAAAGAAAATGGGTAAGACAGCTCTAACATGCTGCGTGGGCATCTATTGCCTCTGGATCTTGTCACCGTAACAGCGCATTTTATCACAGATGAGTGGCAGCCAGTGTCTCATGTGCTCCAAACAAGAGCAGTGAATGAGAGCCTTGTAGTTCACTTGCCACATCTGTTCCATTTGATTTATTAATAAAAGATTTGAAGTAAATTCATTATTGACTATTACAGACACTTTGCTTTAAAAGTGCCAAGTCCTCACACAAAAAAAAAGAAATCATGTACAGAAAAAAAGATGCATCAAGATGCTTTGATAATCGTATTGCAGCCCCCTAAATCGTAATCCAATCGAATCATGAGATGCCTAGAGATTCCCACCTCTAATGTGTATATGTATGTACATTATACAGCGTACCCCCCAGTTCATATCAACAACATTTTAAGGAAAGTATGCCTCAGAGGTTAGTTTTCTACAAAGCACAATTCACATCATGCAGAAATTTAGAAATATCTGTGGAACTCCCATTTAAACCCATTTCTATTGATGTTTCTTAAAAAAAAAACATATTAATTAATAATCGAAATAATCAATTATTAATATTTTTGGCAGTGACAACCCTATGAGTAAGCTTTCTTATTGAAGCCTATATTGACAGATGAAGGTATATTTTGATACCTTCATTCTCTGTATTCAAAGCCTGGTATGGCCTGAAGATTCGATTTACAAGAGTAC
>JAILXH010278527.1:27457-44399 GCA_023558415.1 Piaractus mesopotamicus | reverse complement strand
TCCCTCCTTGGAGAAGGTGAAGCACACCCCATTCACTTTCCCTACAATGTCACAGTCTGCAAGATGAAAAAAAAAAGAGACTGAGATTGTCAGATTGTACACTAAAGGCTAAAGCAGATTAGAGGCTCGGTTATTTTCAGAAGTTAGGTAAGTGCACTGCAAATACATGCACTAAGAGAGTGACTAACAAAGTAAACCAAGTAGCTAACTTTTGAGTTTTGAGTTTACCAGAGAAAAACGAGGCCACTTCCTCTTGTGTACACGACCAAGGTAAACCACGGATGCGCACCACATACCCCTCGTCGTTGTGAGACATCTTTATCTGTGACTTCAGGACAGCTCCTGAAATAAGGACATACATTAACCTACATGACTTCATGGCAGTTTTAGTGGTACAAATGTCGTCAGCATAACATGCTTGAACTGTCTATCTGCACATAACATGTTTGAACTGCAAACACCGGCGGTGTTTGTGACATCTGAAGAAATTTAGCAGTAAGTTCTCTGCGCTGGTGCAAATCTGGTGGCTAACAAACAGTAGCTGCAGTAATGCTAACACCAGTCTTGACAGCTAAACTTACCCAACTTAGCTAGCTACACAGCTAATGTCATATTGCCTACCTTTTCAATGTCATGGTAAAACTTCCATTTTAAGAGAGCAAACAAGTTTAAGCCAGACTGACCAGGCAAAAACATTCAAAACCGAGCTACCAGTTGACTGTACTTGTTCATCAGACAGTAGTTAGGTTAACGAGCCAAAGTTGGTAGATGGCTAACGTTAGTTGACGTTAGCTACCGCTAGCAAATTAGACCAAACCCTGTCATGTAAACCAACCACACCAATAAATACCGGTATGTTCGCTAGTAACAATCTTCTAATCCGCCTGCATTTAGTAAACGAGGCTAAAAGTGTCACACACGCAAGATCAGGACTACGTTTGTACCTAATATGTTTCTCACCGTCAGCTGCCTGTCCTTCGCCTACAGGTAGTTAGCCAGCCAGCTAGCATACACCGAGAGCTCAGTGTATGCTAGCTGGCACGGTTGCCAGATTCTCCAAAAATCCTCATATGGATTAAAGGGGAATTCCACTGATTTTTCAAAATGTCTGTCTAATTCAGTGGTTGAAATGTAAACAAAGTGATTCAGAATGGTGAAATAGTGACACTGCAGAGAAACTTACCGACTATGATTTCTATACAGTGCTGGCCTTTTATTACAGTTTTGGTAACTTAGCCATTTATTTACTAATCAAAACACATCTACTGAGTTTTATATGCAATGTTGATAATAGTGAAATAGTGCTAAAGCTTAAGGCAAAAAAAGATGTCTTTTGGGACTATTTTGCTTTATAATGCCACGCATATATCTGTCCACCATGAATATATTTTAAAATAATTTTTTCAAAATCGGTGTATAATAATGTCTCAGGAATCAGCCAACTTTCTACAAGGTGGCTTTTAAAGGTATTACATGCGTTGGCCATTTGGTTCCCATCACCACCACTGTGAACAATTCTGAATCCTTTCGTTTCTCTGGAATGGACAACTCATCAAACCGCTCTGGAGGACTTCCATCTTAACTGTTTGTGCAGGAATTGTCTAAATTGGTGGAATTGCCTTTTAAAACCACAAACCATCAAACGTCTCCGTAGATCTCAGTTTGAGATTATATTACAGCAAATGGGGCAACAGGCACACAAGGTAACAGCACCATGTGCTGTCATAGTAAATGAATAAATCATACCTAAAATGCCACTGCACCATGGCACACTAAATAGTACTAACAAGGAACATGAACACAAGAAAGGTTTAGCTGCAAACCAGAAACATACTATGGGCTATTATCATTGAATTATTAATATGTATTATACAGAAACTACTATAATTCAGTGACTACTGTGGAACTAAGTTATGTAAGTAAGTTATGTGGTTATGAGAGGAGCTGAAATGTAGAGAAGCAAAGTGAGGTTAAAGTGAAGGCCATTCAAACCAACCGACACGAACAACACGCACAGGTTGAACCTGTTGGTTGGCTCACATTTCTTTGTCCGAATGCTCACCCTGTACTCAGTATTCAGGTTCAACCCTCTATGTCTGAACTATGTCAGCCTAAAATTCTGCTCAAACATGGATGTTTCACATGATAAATTACTTTAATAAGTAACTCAGCACCTGTTACTGTACTTGCATGTAGTCACAGGTGGTTCCTGGAAAGATCATATCACACAAGAAGCCACTTCCAACACTGCAAAGACACTAGCTGATCTGCTTTTATGTGGCAATAAAATAGGTTTTGACATAGCCTTGGACAGGTGCTCCTGGGGCCTCTGCGGTCACAGTGCCAGCTGAAAGTCAAAGCTACTTTTGCCTCATTAAACTAAAGAAATCCTGGCCGGTTTTACTCACAAGTTGCTACCGGCGTTCCCCTGTGGACGTCTATCCGCTGAGCTGGAAGCTGATAAGCACTCAGTGGCCACAGCAATCACTTAGCAACTGTCACTTAGCTACCTTGTTAGCTAGCTAACAAGCTATCCATTCTTTCAAATAGTGCCACTGGGCACAGTACAGTTTAGATGATTTAAAAAATCCAGCTGTTTTTCAGTTTGGATGCACTTACACATCCTACATGTCATGACATGTTACTATAGTGCAGACACAATAGGCACACTTAGTGAGTAACACAGCGTGGAGCAGGTGTGGTAACTTAAAACTTTAATTACTACTTACACTTATAATGTAAATACAATAAGCTGCAAACCAAAATCATAACTTTAACTCTTACATCACTGAGATGTAGTCATTCAGAGTGGTGTGACATGAAATGGTGCATTCAAGACAAACTTACCGACTAAGATTTCTTCATAGTGGTGGTGACTATGAACCAGGGGTTTCAACGTCTACAACACAAACAAAGTAATTTTATGTGCTATCCAAAATGACCAGTGACTCCGCCAGCTTCTGAGTATTATTTGTAATGTTGATAATGGTAAAACAGTGATAAATCTGAAATAATAACTTTTCTTTGGTAACTACATCACCCTGCTTGTACCTCTCTGACCTGGAAGGATAAAAAATACATTTAAGGCCAAAACATCACCTTAAAACTATCTTCTCAGACATCAGACAACATATTTCTAACCACATAACAACTTTTTTGTGAGGTAACTTTAAGAGGCTTTAAAGACTCTAGATGTCTGGTTCCTATCACCACTGCTGAGACCAATTCTGACTGTAAAATTGAGCATTTCTCATCATTTCACATCAGCCCACTTTAAATGACTTTGTTCACATCTTAATGATACAATTATGAAGACGTTTTGAAAAAACAGTGGAATTCCACTTTAAGGCTCTGTATTAAAATGACAATACGACCTTTAATGTTTTATAGTCTGTAACAGAGATTAGCTGCATTCTGATGCCCAAACTTGTCCAGCAGTGTTCGCCACCAAGCAAAAACAAGTCATTCATTTGTTACAGGGACAAAATGTGTAAATTGGATGTTAGCTTCTCATTATTGTCTCTTTAATGTAAGGTCTATCATCATTAGGGCTGCACAATTACATTGGTCATTTATCAGTTTGTATTCTATTAGTAAATACAGTTGATCCAATGTGTTTTTATTGGCCACTGTTTCCCTGTAGATTTTTTTTTATGAAGGCATGATAATCTCTAATAGGCAAGGAAAAAGTCTGCAGCTAAAGTGGCTGCCAGGCAGAAGAGAAGGTCTTCTGAAGATAAGCTGACATCAGCATGAAAATGTAGCATACTTTATAGATGTGTGCAGAGGCATGACTAGACTGGGCCAACATAAGGGGTGAAGCCTGTCATGATTTTACGTATGATTACACAACCTGTCCTCCTCTTCACTTTCGACTGTAAAAAAAACACTTTAATTATAATTTAATTAAAAATAAACTTATGTATTTTCGTGTACACTGATATAATCAGAACACTAATATGCATTTTACAGTATTGTACGGTCAGTTCCTGTCCCAGCTGCTTTTGTATTAAGAGACAAAGTTATTCAGAGTGGTTTGATGTAAAATGCTCTGTTTTAGAGAAATTTACTGAGACAGAATTGTTCAGTCTGTTGGTGATTGGAGCCAGACGTATGAAGAGAATTCCTCTAAAAGCTCTGTAAATGAAAGATATAACATGAAATGGTTAAGAATACATTACATAATGTCTGAAACATTGTTTTATGATAGTTTTAAGACGTTTTTTAAAATGTGTTTTTAAGAAGGACACGTGCAGGATGTTGTAAGTCAAAATATTTCCCCAACATTTTTTTTACTTGACTTATTGCTATTTTATCATCAGCATTACATAAAAATTCAGAAGACATGTGTAGGTTCACTGGTGGTTTTGGAGTGTAAATAAAATGGCTATATTAGTGTTGCAGACATTGTGACCCCTGGTTCCTATCACCACCACTGTCAAGTCTCTTCAATGAACCATTTCATATCAAGCCACTACGAATGACTTTATGTCATTGTTTTTAAAAATCTGTGGAATTCCCCTTTAAATACTTTAAAATTGAAATACCTTTAGCCAAAAATAAATTGCATCTATAATTGCTACCTTTCCACAAATAAATATATAAATCTAAAAATATATGAACTGGTACCTGGTGTATCACCAGGACTCACACGACCATAATGACTTTGCTTTGTTTTAGTTCACAAAATATACAGTGCAGTAGAAAAATAAATAATGACGTCTATCCTATATATTTATTTTCTCTCGCTGTTCTCTTTCTTCACTGAACCTCAAAAAAGTCTAATGTCTGTATAAAAAAGACTCTGAACTTAAACTAAAAGAAAAACGTAACTATACAGTAGTAGAATGACACTTAGCTTGCCCGGCTAACTGACGCCAAAATATAAAACTGAAGAACTTGTTATTCAACTTTTCCGTTCCACCTTTAATGGTGCAGCAGTTACATTCAGGGGCGGCACCATTTAAGGTGGAACTGAAAGTTCGACTGAGAAGCCAAATTCAGCCCCGACAAAATAAGCTATCTAGCTAGCATATAGCCCACAGTTAATTAGCGCATGTTACAACGATGTAGTAACCTTAGCGCGCAGACACGTTATAGGTGAAACATTTAATAATGACGTTAATGTGAAATTTTCTCGTATAGACTAACGCTGACATTAACTAGCCTTGCGTGAACGAATTAGCTTGTCTACCGTTAGTGCTGCTACCTTTAATTAGCTAATACGTCGTAGCTAAAACGTTAGTCTATACCTTCAGCTAACTTGTCTAAGATGTTGTTGAACTGCAAAACACCACTAATGTAAAACGTCCTAAGAGAACATCTGGCTTACTTTTATCATCGTCGATTCCAAAGAGTCGACTCTTCGACTTTAACACGTCTTAGAGGCGGGTCTGACTGTTGGCCAATGACTCTGTTGCGTGGAGTCGACTCTTTTATTATGTGTCTTATATATGATTCCTATTTCAGGATCCGGGACGGATACCTTTGGCGTTCAGTGAGCGGTTTGGTGGCTGTTTACCTGCTCTTACATGCTGTCATTTTCTAATTCAGTATTGCTGATCTATGCAGCCTATCTCACTTATTTTATTCTAAAAGTCACCCTCTCCGCCACTGAACTGAAGAAATTTTCAATTCAATAGATTTTTCCATCACAAGGGACTTTTATCATAACTAATACTTTTGTAATGTTATCTCAAAAATGCAATTTGCCCTCACTAATGTTTTCTAAACCTGTGGGGCCTTTTTGCTCTGTTTTCCATCTGTTAACAGAATATTTGCAACACTTATCAGCAAAGGATGAGAAAGCCAGTTACACTGAATGTACAAAGTTGCCTGTACAAAGGCCATCACAGAAATAAGCTGCTATTTTACTGACTACTAACCTGCTAGCCTGCCATGCAATTACAGACAGTAATGTGAGCCGTAGAGAGTTGTTGTTTTTTTGTATCAATCTCTTTGTTGCTGCGCCATCACAAATGACTAGGCTGGAATGCTGCTTCTCAAAAGCACATTAGCTACAATCCATTGTCATACATCAGAACCAAGAGCCCACAAATCAACACTTTCATCGCATTTCAACTCATTAAGCTTTTTTTTTCCCTAAAAACTGGTGTTAATAGTTTTGTTAGGAATGATTTTTTGTGTACATCCAGATTGGTGTACGTGTGTGTTTCTGTACTGAAGATTTCTATACTATGATTTTAGTGAAAGTAACATTATTCTGTTGCTCATGATTGATGTGGTCTAAATGTAAACTGTACCACATTGCTTTTATAGGACGTTTCAGCTCTTAAGGCCTCAGACTCTACAGATGTGCTAAGCACTCAAACTGTGACGACTGTAACCTGCCGGGAAGATGGTATGAAGTAACATTATGTGCTTAAAGGCATAGAGAAAATGTAGAAATACAATTTGAAGATGTTAAAATAAACTATTCATGAGCTACATTTGGAACCCATCAAATGTTCTTTAGTTTTCAAATACTTGCAGTTCTTCAAATTCACTCTTGGTGGCACTGATACACACAGCATTCCTGCAGACACGCGTCTGTTTTGGATCTATTATTCTGCATATCTTAAGATGCCTGCACTTTTATTTGCTTTGTGGGACTCAGAAGGGTCCAGTTCAGGTGTTCCTGAAGCTCCTGCACCTGTTTCCTGTACAGCTGTGGTTGAGACAAAGACAACCCAACACTAGTAGGTTGATTCACAAGAATATTATTCATCATTTCTCTCTTTCATGTAGTATTTTATCCAGGTGTCTAATAGAACACTGTTTCACAAACCCTGCTCCTAGAGGCCCACTGCTCTGCACATTTTACTGCTTTCCCTGCTCTAACATGCCCACTTCAGCTCAGTGATGGGTTGTTAATGAGCTGATCTTTTGGATCTTGTGTTAGCAGTACGGAAACACTAAAATGTGCATATCAGAGTTCGTATAACACTGGAGGTATGAACATTCCTCTCCAGCTGATTGTTGTCTATTTCTGCTTTGGCAGAAGGTCATGCTATTCTCAGGGATGGATTTAGTGATTGTGGGGCTCTGAGCAAAAGACAGGAATGGGGCCCCCTGGATGTAGCTTTAAATGAGTTGGTCTCCTGAGTGGCGCAACTGTCGACACTACAAAATAAATAAATAAATAAATAAAAATGCTATCTTCAATCTAGCCAGTAAATCAAATAGTTCTCATACTGAGATTGTTGTAAGAACATTATAAGATTATTTAACCTACGTCAAGACATTTTTACTTTTTAATTTTTTTAAGTGAAATTATATCACTATTTTAGCAGGTCAGTTTGCTTGAAGTAAAGTCAGTATAGTGAGGTAATTTGGCACAGAGTAACACAGAAGTAAAGTAATAAGTAATATAATCATTACATTTTGATAGCAGTAACTTGTAATGGTACCAAATTTGCTGCGACACTGGAGCAATCTATACCAACATTAACGCTTGCATTATGTATGGTCTGCTGAGCTTGTTCAGCACTCTATTCTGACTGAAAAAACTCTTGCTTTCCTCTCTGCACTTTGATGACTTCTTTGAAAATCACACCAAAGAACTTCTTCTCTATAATGTAATGTATTATCGCTTAATTGTCTTATTCAAAGCAGCCTGTCTTTATGCAGTTGTGTCATTGCATAATTACATGGAATAGTCCATTATAACCATGAACAGGGGCTGAGGCTGCATTTAAATGACTGAAAATAATCAGTACAATTGGAAATAACAGCTTTTTTAAAATTGATATGGGAGCCCTTGGTGGCTGTGTACCTTTGCCTAGTACAAAGTCCATCCCTGGCTATTCTGCATTTATTTTAATTAGCTATTACTCTCAAGTTTTGAGAGTGAAAGCCCTGCATGATATTGGCTATGCATTTCTGTCTTGAAAACACAGTCACTTAGCCAGTCTTAGCCAGTCTTAGCCAGTCATGAAAATTATTGAAAGCTATTCATTTTGACAGTAAGTGTGTTTTTGCCACTAAAATACTATAAAACATTAGAATAAATACACACACACACACAAAATCTATGCGATGCATTGGGCAGAAGGCAGGAAACACGGGGCAGACAGACAGACATCTCCAATTCGTCTAACTACATAAAGGTTTCCTCGAAGGTCATTAAGGTCCAATTTTGCACAATAAGTTTTGAAGGTACACTACATTCAGTGTAAAGCGTCAGAACCAAGTGTTTGGAGTCAATACAACTTAAAAGTGTAACTGAAATGGAAGATGCTACAATTATGCTCCCTACCCAAAGGTCCCGATGATGTACTTTTGAGGGCAGCACCCCAGTGTCAGCGCTGATACCCTAAAAGGTACAGTTTTTTCTGATGGCGTAAGAGTTTTGCATAGTACAAGTATACCAGAAGCTTTTTTTCCTGCCACTGTTGTCAATTGCATTAAGAACATCCTTCGGAATAAATAACACTTTCTTTTGCTACCTCCCCCTAAAAAAATATAATATAATAAAAAATAAAAAAAATATAATAAAAATATCTATTTTTTACTCTGCATATTCTACCTTTTTTTTATAATGTAGTATTTTCTTTACAAGCAACAAAATGCCATAAACATGTTTTCTTTGGAAATTGCAAATGTATTATAATTGTTCTTAAAAGTGTGATAAGCAAAGACTGTAGCAGACACTTTTGTCTCTGATTGTTTTTTTAACCCATAAACTGGAACTCACATATCCTATTTTGGGTTTTGGTTGGGCTTGCATTCTCTCCAGTCTGTAAATCTTTGCGTCTTTTTAAGCTTATTCTCTCTGCAACAACTATTTTTGTAAGTGAACAACACCCTGAGGCAAATATGAGCTCTCGCATCCTCAGATCCAGAGACTGCAGTGTTTTATCGATTGCTGTTGCTTATGGTTCTGTGGATCTCATCCAATTTCCTTGCAGTGGCCCGAGTTCAAGGAGGTCTGTATATTTCCAACACAAATGTAATATTTTTACCAAGGTTGTGTGTTGTTTATTATGTAATGTGTATGTGCACCTGGACACTACCTGTCAAAAGTTTGGTGACACCTAGCTTTCCAGATTTTATTTTTTTTAATACATAACATGTTTTCATTGGTGATTTGTGATAACATGCTTAATAGAAGTTTGTTTAGATTTTGGAACAACTGACTGAAGAACTACTTGAATAATGTCATACCTCACATATTTTACCTCGTGTGATGTCAACTCTCAGCACTCAACCTTTCATCTGTTTAAAACGCCTTTTAGTGAAAAGGTTTTCAGTATGCCCTTTTAACCCTTTATTGCGTGGCCTTTTTTTGCCTGACTACTTCTTTTCTGTTGGGAAGCTGAATGCTTTCTGAGTAACATTGTACTTTATGTTTATCTGATCACATTCTTTGTCACACACAATTCACATGATTACAGTTCCATTGTCGCATGCTGTTGCCATGGGGCAACAAAATGCAAATAAATGCCATTTTCAAAGAGAAAAATAATTTTTGATTTGTATTCCATAATTCATGCAGTTAATAATAGTTGGTAAAGGAAAGCTGCAAAACGTCAAAGACCATTACACTGTGATGAACATGAAGCTAAAAGCAAAAGTGAACAGCTTTTATAATAGCAAAGGCTTGATTCAAGACTCAAGATTCTTTATTGTCGTTGCACAGGGTACAACGAAACTGAGTAGCGATCCTAACAGTGCATAAACAAAAAAAGATTAAAATAGGAGTAAAGCAAAAATATAGGCTAATGTACAATATAAATGCAAGATATTAAAAGAAAGAGTATATCATTTAGAATTATTTTAAAAAGTAAAAATATAAAATTATACTAATTTAAAAATAAACTTATAAAAGTAAAATAAAATAAAAAGGATGGATATAAAAGAATGTAGCAGCTGGTGCACCTGAGGGTATTGCACATGTGTGAATGGGCGTCTTTCTATTTACAGATAGTGCAGTTTAATAATAAATACAAAGTTCAGATGAATGTAAACATCTTTTAATATCCCTTGAGTATGTTTTGGAAAAGCAGGTAGACACTATTCCTGCGTTGGCATGTATTTCTTCTCATTTTCAACAATAAAAGGAAATAAAAATGTAGAAGTTGTAAAAAGAAAGCAAGTTGTGCCCCAAAATTCTGACATGGCGTTCTGACCTGGCAGTTTTTGGCGATGCACTGTTTAAATCCAGGTTTGAAGGTAAACAGTTGACACAAAACTGACTTGTGTTCTTAGCATGTCTCGTTCGGTTTCACCCAGATGTGTTGACTCCTCGGTGTGTGATGGAGCTCATGCGCTGCAGCTGGAGTCTTGATGGCTGGATGGACCAGCACAGTGAGGTAAACGTAGTGTGGACTGAAAAGCGCAGTCCCTGTAATCAGCAGCAGCAGCAGCAGCAGGAGGGTCGCCCTGCTCCAGCGCTGAGGCTGAGCGGACAGCAGGGCACGGAGGGGCTGTACGGGACAGGTGAGCGGCAACAGCCCGTGTCAGCACGTTTTCACCGCCCTGTCGGTGATGGATTTGACCGGAAACGGAGCGGATTTACCTCACGTGTGTACAGGTTTTCACACACTGACTGCATGGACTTGGAGGGGACTGACTGGTGGTCTGGTGGTCCCGCGCCAGAGGCTGCCGCAGTAGGTTAGCAACTTAGCATGGCTTACTTTATCGGTCTTGCTGTGAGCTGGTCCTGCGGCTGGAGGGGAGACTCGTAGTTTAACGAACACTTAATATAATGGGAGTATTCTCATAAAATGAACTTTATCTTAGCTCAACGTGATTTGCGTTTTAGTAGCTTTTTAGGTTCGTTAGCAACCGCAGCCTTCAAGAAAAGTCACATATTCACCATTTAAAGGGGAACGTATGGACGCCCGTTTCCACCACTGAAAAACTAAATAGCTGTTTAGTAAGTCATAACGAGAAAGTTTTTCATACCTATGACTTAATATCTCAAAATGATGTCTAATAATATCGAGAAAATGTTCTCATAATCATGATAAATATGAGTCATATGAGATAATGTCATATTTATGATAAAGTGATAATTATGAGATGATAGTCATTATTATGACAATGAAAGTCATAATTATGAGACACTAAGTCATAATTATGAGAAACTAAGTCATAATTATGATATACTAAGTCATAATTATGAGAAAGTAGGTCATAATTATGAAATGCTGTCATAATTATGAGATGCTAGTCATAATTATAAGTTACTAAGTCATAATCATGTGATGCTAAGTCATAATTGTGAGATGCTACGTCATAATTAAGATATACGAAGTCATAATTATGAGACGCTAGTCATAATTGTGAGATGCTGTCATAATTATGAGATACGAAGTCATAATTATGAGATGCTAGTCATAATTTTGAGATACTAAGTCAGTCATTATTACGAGATGCTATGTCATAATTATGGAGAACTGTTTCATTTTTATGACTAACTAAATAGCCATGTTTTTTTTTTTTTCCAGAGGCAGAAACAGGCTTTGATATGAATGCCACAGATTTTTCAAAATTTCTGAATAATTCAATCGATGAGCTACAAACAAAGTCATTCAGAGTGGTTTGATGTGAAATGGTGCATTGTAGAGAAAATTACAGACTCAGATTTCTTTACAGTGGCAGTGCTAGTAACCAGTGTCTTTGTAGGAGGCAGGTGTCGCGATGTCTATAACACATTGTAGCTAGTACTGTCTCTAAAGTGAACAATGAGCCTGACATTTTAAGCCAAAACCATATTGTGCATCAACATCCCAGGCATATTCATAAACAGTAAATGCAAAACTTTCTGTGATGTAGCTTTCAGAGGCGTCAAACACTTCAGATATCTGGTTCCCATCACCACCACCGTGGGCAATTCTAACTCAGTAAGTTTCATAAAAATGACATTGTTTGCGTCTTAACCACTAAATTATGCTGAGTTTTGAAAAAATCAATGGAATTCCCTTTTAAATACGAGGTCTGCGAATGATTGTTGTTAAGTTTATTTAGCTTTTTTAGTGAGTCTAATGATGGGTGATACCACTAGCATTTGCGTTAGTATATAAATAAACTGCCATATAAAGTGACTGTTTATTGGAGTGAAATATAATAGCATGATGTCATTATTAGAGCATTTAGTCCATTTTATGTGTGTGCTCTGTGCCTGTGTGTGTCTGTGTATGTATGAAAGACATATAAAGAGGGCAGAAAAACAAAGCAGTTCTCATGTTAGAGATAGTTAGACTAATGACCCCACAGCTTTGTCGTGAACCCCTCGTGCTGGAAGGCCTAGTTGATTTATGTACATGCTGCCTTTGCAGTAGGAGTGCTGTAAGAATCTTTGAGGTGACAGGCACGGTGCCAGTAGCTCAAGATGCACATCATTTGCTGACTTCATGAAATATCTGTGCGCTCCTCTTCATGTTTCTCGCAACTAGCCTGTATCATGTTGCTCGAACTGCACCCTGCCAAGTGCTGCTTAGAGAACAGTATGTCATCTGACTATATTCAACTGTAACAGAGTTAATAATCTAATAAGTTTTTAACAGCATCATCTAAGATCGGTGTGTCTTCCTTGTTTGTTGCTGTGCAATTGAGACAACATATATGTACGTCTGCTGCATTGCCTCTCAGTAGATTACTCTGATAGGAGCCATAGTGTAGTGCAATACTCTGTTCCTCAGATTGATCAAGCTGTTGGCACTCAAGTTAAGAATGAAGCTAATGAATCTGTCTGTGAACAGAGACACGTGAGCGTTTACTTTTTCTGAAGGAGCAGTGAGATCGGGCCCATTCGTTTACTCTGCTGTGGAGTTCATCCATAGCTGTGCAGTTATTTTATGCGTCTGATTTTAATAATGCAGCTAATTCATAAAGCACAGCTGACTCAGCAAAAAGGACTGGAAGTGCATCTGTGAATGTTTTTTGTTTGTTCGTTTGTTTTACTACCATGAGCTGTCCAAGAGCCGCAGACTTCTTGAGACTTTCAAGATCTTGCTTGGACAGCAGAATTGCACTAATAGATAACACTAGTCAGGCCTTGTGTAAATTGCTGTAAATAGATGTATACTTAGAATCGGTCATCCTGTAATTTGTGACGCCCAAGTCCCCTCCCAGCTCCAGCTGGTTTTGGCATAGTTACATCCCAAACTTTCAGGTTTGTAATGAGGCAGTACGACACTTCAACCATTTACTGTCTGTTAGAAGTACTGTCCTTCACTCACACACATTTGCTGTGAAAAGAAATCCTCATAGTTCCATTTTTCTGTTTTTAATTTTTTACACGATTAGTAAAATGCAAGCTGTTTTTTACTTTGAAAAAAATGAAAAAAAAAAATGTTTAAAAATTGCAGTAACTGATGCTAAGTGCTGCTTTACCTTCTCCTGTAAATTAACTGTTTCAGAGATACAAGGTTTTCTTGTGACAGTAATGATATGTTGTACTTTGTGAACCTTACCTGAGTTTGACTTTTATTTTGTGAGTTAAAAGTGCTGTTGTTAGGGATTACACTAGTCATTCACGGCAGTGTTTTCCAGTCTTGTCCTCAATCTGCATTTTTACTCAATCTCAGCAACAGGTTTTCAATAAGTGTGTCTTAAAGCCAAGGATGCAGCCAAGGAAGGCTGCATTTCTCAGCTGTTACATCCCTAAAGCCTGTTCCATTTTGTAGGATCCTTTGAATATAGTTTAGAAACAGGCCTTTGTTTCTGTGAATGAGAATTTTAATTGAATGATTTTAAACATTAGACATAAATGTGTTGCGTTGCTTACGTCAATAAGCCGTGATGTGTCAGTACAGCCTGCTCAGATCGTTTTGAAAGTGCGTAAGTGAATAATAAGGAGGAGCTTTTATATACAGTGCTACCAAGGTCTCTCCTGCTTTGGCTGCAGCCTTCACTTTGAGAATCTATGTTGCCTGGTTGGTTCAGGTGTTTTGGGAGATAGAATAGAGCAAAAATATCTAAGGGTTCCAGAAAACTGGATTGGTGCACTAACCATGCTGTGCCCATCAACCCATTTGTGCCCAAATTGTCCTTGTGATTTTACACTTATTGATATATTGTCACTTACTCATTCATGCAGATTCAACATTGATTTTCCCTAAATCTGTATAACCCTTACATGCATTTGTATTCATTCATATATATAAGTGTTTAAAATGGTGTAGAACACTTTACTACAGAGGCAGCCTGATCTTCTGTGAAATAAAAAAGTTCATATTTATTTAATATAATTATCATGCATGTTATATTTAAACTCTGCAAGTATTGTAGTAACATTCTTTTCTATTCTATTTTCTATTCTATAACATTTCTATTCTATTTTACTGTTAAGTCTTGGTTGGAAACAAAAAAAGATAAGCTTTTGAAACACCCAACAAAAAAAATGTCCAATCATGATTTTTTTCTCTGTGGTTTCCAGGTACATACAGACAAGTGATCTCTTCCATTGGTTAAGACGTTGGGAGCTGAACTGAAGGCCTAATGTGCCAGATCCTGAATACATCACTGACCCATGAATGGTATGAATGGTAGCCTGAGCAATGCATTTCAGTCAGTTGTTAGAAATGGAAAATAGCGGCGGCAGCTCTATGCCTGGCTCTTTACTAAAGAGTCACTGTAAAAGTGCTACATTAAAGATAAAATATCTGTTAATACGTCCGTTACAAGCTTCAAATAAACATGGAGTGTCTTTAAGAGCTTCAAATGGCCATGTTTAATCTAAAATTACCAAAAAATATTAATGTTAATGGCCATTAGCTGGCCAGCACCACACCCACACACACATTAACATGCCATTACTATGTTGATGTCACTGCTGTACTGCTGTACTACCACCTAAATAATACCCGGTCAGCATTGATCCTATGGTGTTCCCTTTCCATTGATTGATGTGGTAGCGGGGGGCTGGTAGTCAGTGATTTTAAGCTTACGTACTGAACTTATATGTTGCACTTACACTGATCAGCCATAACATTAAAACCACCTCCTTGTTTCTACACTCATTGTCTGTTTTATCAGCTACACTTACCATATAGGAGCACTTTGTAGTTCTGCAATTACAGACTGTAGTCCATCTATTTCCCTGCGTACTTTGTTAGCCCCTTTTTTACCCTATTCTTCAATGGTCAGGACCCCCTCAGAGCAGGTATTATTATTGGTGGTGGATCATTCTCAGCACTGCAGTGACACTGACATGGTGGTGGCGTGTTAGTCTGTGTTGCACTGGTACGAGCGGATCAGACACAGCAGTGTCTCACCGATCTGAACTCAAAATAGTCCACAAACCCAAAATATCCATCCAACAGCATCCTATGGGCAGCATCCTGTGACCACCGATGAAGGACTAGAGGACGACCAACACAAACTGCAGCAACAGATGAGCTGTCGTCTCTGACTTTACATCTACATAGTGGACCAATAAGGTAGGTGTGTCTAGAGTGGACGGTGAGTGGAGAGAGTGTTCAGCAGCACTGCTGTGTCTAATCCACTCATACCAGCGGAACACACACTAACACGGCACCACGGCGTCAGTGTCACTGCACAGGTGAGAATGATCCACCTCCTAACACCTGCTCTGCAGTGGTCTGACAATTGAAGAACAGGGTGAAATGGGGCTAACAAAGTATGCAGAGAAACAGATGGACTACAGTCTGTAATTGTAGAACTACAAAGTGCACCTTCATGTTAAATGGAGCTGATAAAATGGACAATGAGTGTAGAAACAAGTAGGTGTTATGGCTGATCAGTGTATATGGCACCTTTAAAATGGCCACTGAGTGACTGTACTGGCTGCTTCAGTACTTGAGAGATTAGCTCTAGGTATGAATAGACTAGAGTAGACTAGTTAATACAAAGAGAACAGTGGCCTTATGCCCTGTGTTGGGAGTGTGTAGACATGCGGAAGCTGGGATTCACCCTTCTGTTTGGACATTCACTGGCTGTAATCCCCATGCCGTCTCCTTAACCCCTCTGGCTGTATCTGTTCAGATAAGGGATGGGGTCTTCCCTCTCTCCTGCCTCCCCCCTCTAGGACAGTGAGCTAAACCTTTTACCATCTGTCACTGTTAGCTAAGTGCACTGCTTCACACCACACACACACGCAGGCTCCAGATTGGCTTAATTCTTGGACAAGGGGCGGGCCTTAAGGACCTGAGTGACAGGCGAGAAGAGGAAGGAGCAGTGTTGGACGTAAGACAGGTTTTTGCATGAGGGGAGGAGGAAGAGGAGGAGGAGGAGTAGGAAGAGGAGTCACACTAAGTCGTGTGGGAGGCATAAATCCAGTATGGATGAGCCAGCAAAGCAGGCAGAGCTGTTTGTCTGAGAGAAGAGTGCCAGAGAGAACTACAGAGACACAGGTATAGACTCTGTGTGAAAGACTGAAGGAAGGAATTCATGAAAGTCCTTGCTGCAACATTCTTGAGAGGACAGTAGAAGAATGAGGGGGAGATGAAGGCCATAAGGTAAAACGGAGTTCAAGCGTGGCTGTTGCCTGTGTGACAAGAGATGTGCTGTAATAGTTATAATGGGGAGGAGGAAGGAGGGGGGCGGGGGTGGTGGAATCCTATTAGCTAGAGTACAGAAAAGGTAGGCCTAAATGCCCTGCTTAATGGTGTGTGAGGTTTATGTATATAAGTAGTAGTGTGTGCTTAGAAAAGAAGCTTTACTATTTTTGAGCTATTTTCTATTTACTTGGGCTAACAATGTTTGACTCAAGTAAATGAGTTGGTTGGGAATTAATAAGCTTATTACTGCTGTCAAAATAATTTTGGCCTAATTAGTAGTAATTTATAGATCTGTTTTGTTGTTTTCAATTCATGTTCAACAATATTATACAGTACAAATGTCAATCTAGAATATTGGTGCTACAGTATGGCACGACGTTGTTGTAGGGAATCTTTGATATAAATATTTTAGACCTTAATTACAGATTGGTGGCAAACATATTTTATTTTCTTACAGCTCTAGGAAATCGTAC
>JAILXH010278466.1:3864-14090 GCA_023558415.1 Piaractus mesopotamicus | reverse complement strand
TCTCTCTCTCTCTCTCTCTCTCTCGCCTTTGCCCTTGCCCTCGCCTGCTGTCCTTGTCACGGATAGCGGCCCAGACAGCGATGTTTCACCACGTCAATTCCTGTGACACGCTCCCACATCCATTAGTTTCCCTTTTCCCTGACATTTGGACAACGGATCCGCAGCCCTCAGGGCTCCAGCCATGGTGAGATATTGAAAAGCAAATTAGGCTAAATGAAAAGACCTCGGCTCACCCAACAGTATTCTGCCGACATATTGTGCGTCCATTGATCATGTAAGAAACTGATTCTGTGGAGGTGGGGGTCGGGACCAGGCCTCTACACCTGGAGAGAGAGTTCTAGGGACAGACGGACGCTGCACGGCTCGCCGTGTTCTGTTTCATCTCTACATCACAGCGTGCCGAGTCATCCGTCGGATAACCCTCTAATTAGTCTTTCTAATCAAAAAATATTGTAGTCCAGAAAGTCCTGCCATTCTAAATATTTTCTCCGAGGCTGTCCTAACAAGCTGAAGCTAATGGGTTTGGAAAAGACTCAAGTAGCTGCGGTTAATGGGTGCTCTTTGGAGGTTTGTTAGATGGAGGACTGGATCAATCTCTGATCTAAATGGATAGTGGGTTTTAACTAATTGCGATTGAGGTTTTAAACACGGTCGTGTACAGAGGCATGTATCGAATGGTTTTTCAGTGCATTTTAGCAGTCAGTGTGCTGACAGAGCAGCGAGCGCTTACATTTAATAATTCAGCTGAGGCTCAGAGTGTTTGGCATTACCATGCAGACATACCAACAAGCATATTGACAAGTACAAATGGAGAAGCTCCAGTGCGCAATAATCAGCTGAGATGAATTCTTCAGTCGTAGATACAGAGCTCTGTTTCCACTAAGCTGGGCTGCAGCGATAAGTAATGTGTCATAATGATTAGCAGCCCTGTGAAATATGCTAATAGCACTTATTTTGATGCATATATTTTATGTATTTAGGTTGGTTTAATTTAAACATCATATAACTACATTGAATGAATTGTGTTTGCATCCTTCTACCAGACTTTAGTAACCGTTATAAATAGCCCCCTTCTCTGCTACAGTTAAGCCTCATTTTCAAAATGATTTGGCAAAAACTAGCAAAGTTCTGTGACTCTTGGAAACATACTGCAAATATTAGACAACAAAATACAGCTTGTATACTTGCTATACTTCACTAAAAGTCAGAGGGATATAAATGTCAAAAAAATTAAATTTATAAATTTAGTCAAAAAAAAAAAAAAGACGCCTCTAGGGCAATTCTAACTTCTCCTAGCTCCCCTATGGGATGTCTTATAATATGTTAGTGTTAAACTGATGCTTGTGTAGATGAACTTTTGTTTGGCCATTCTAGTTTAAATATGACACTTGCAGTTTGTAAAATATGTTCAGTGTTTTGTATTTCTACATATATTTTACCTATATATTTTACATATATTTTTTAAGGCCTAGAGTTCTGTTTTTCTCAAGAAATTGGGATCATCCACTGGAAATCAAACTGGGATTTGTTGATTCCACTGTAACTTCCTGTTATGTTGGTAGTAAATCTAACATGCAAGGCTTTCAGTCCAGCTCCTGAAGGCCCAACAAGCTTGCTTGTCTGCAGGGGCGACTCTATATGAATATATTATAACTATATTATGGATATGGATGCCAAGCCTGTTAAGGGGTCTTGTGGCACGGCCCCCCAGGAGAATTTTTTAATGGATCCAGAATATATGTTCATAATGAACTTTAAGAGAGAAAACAGCCAGAAAATCTATTATGTCTATTTGGTCAAATTAGCACACAGTAGATGTGTCTCTATGTAGTCTGTATTAAGCACAAAGCTAGACTGACTTAAACACTTAGAACAGACATAGATCAAGCAAAAGTACTGAGGTCAAGCGATGCTGTCTCTTCTCTCTTAGACGAGCTGCAGGGTCCTAAATATTTTATTCAAATATACAGATTATGGATTAGTTCGGTGTCAGTTGGTGCAATAAGAAAGAGTGTGATTTTGCTCTGTAGTCATGTTTAATAAGCTGGGTAACAGCATTTCATGGTCATAGTGACAATTATTATATTTTCTGAGTTCAGTTGAATTAAATTTACATGTATTTTAATTGAAAACTTAAACAACTCTCCCTCACTTGCTTCTTGATCACTAACCTCCATCAGATCTGGTCCTTCTGTCCTGTCAGTCACTTCAGCTCTTTCTCTCCCACTCTTCTTGTAATACATTGTTTGATTAAACACAGATTTACAGGAATTCAAGAAATTGATGAGAGATCAATCAATTATTTGTTATGTTTGTTTTAACTGGTAAAAATCTCATCTAACTGGCCTTTAACAGAGCTGCCTCTTAATTACCATCTACAGGTTGAAGAATTGAGGATGTAAAATAACGCTATTATCTACACTATGACCTCACTGATGTTTACTTACTGAAAACAACAATATATGACAAATACTGGCATCTTTGTTTCGCTCGTTCACTCTCACTATAAAGAGAAGTTTATTCTAATTCTTAAACTAGCTGGCTTGTCAGTTAGTTAATGTTAGTGTCAGCCTAACCCCCTTTTCTTTGCCTCATGTGAACCTAAAGTTAACTAGCTAACAAGCAGCTGAGTAAAAACCCACAAACTATACTGACTACAATTTGCCTCAAATCCACATTATATGTTTACTCAGTAACTACTCACTGTTTCAGTCTGTATATTATAGATGTTTAATAAGGTCTATTTTGTGTATTTTAGTGAGCTTTTAGCCAAAATCCTGTTTTTGTCTTCAGTGGTTGCTCATGTTACTTTGCAGAGCAGGTAAAACCAGACACCCTCCTCCAGGTCTGATATGATTGGCTTACAACTCATGAGCTTTGATTTGATTGGTCAAGCCGAGGGTTTCACTTTTCACATTATGTTAATAAATCTCTGGTAGCACAGCTGAGCCAGCACTGCATTAGAGCAGCGCCTCCCCCAGGTCGCACCCTGCTATCACAGTATATTGTATAGTATATACATATATATGTACAGTATATATTGAATTTGGAGATGCAGTAGCGGAGTTGAACAATGGTAAATGAATGAGAATAACCTGTAGATGATTTGAACTGGTTATGTACATTTATTTGGCAAGAGGGAGGCTAAATAACATGTAGGGGTGGGGGGGTATAAAGAACCCCTAAAGCTTATCTAACAATGCCCCCACTTGGCTACATCTACCTAAAGACAATGGTAAAAAAAATTCCATATGGTTCAAGACATAAACCCATTTATTATCAACCAAAACCTAACAGTCTAATAACACTACTTGCAGACTATAAACACAGCAAGCATGATGATTCTTAACAGAGATTGTTATGTTTATAGACGTTACTTCTTTTAGCTCTCAAAAATCATTAGGTCTAGACGGCCCTGAGGGTCCCAATTGCCTCCACTTACTATAATGCCTCTATATCAATTAAAGAATCATCTGCACATACAAGCCTTCTTATACAGCCAACTTAAACCTGTACTTGTGATAGGAAACCTTCTTGAGAGTCTATAATAGTCTAATGTCTATATCACAAAGCCAAATCCAAGCATTATTCTCTATATTATTGAACTGAAGTAAAGAAACTAAAGAGAGTAAAAAAAAAGAGGTTACAATATTTTTAATAGAAAGTTTCCATGTAGGAAGACACCATCCTGGCTGTGGGTATGTCCTCTGTGCCACTGCACCTCTGCACCTCCTCTCTTCCCTCGGTAACGATGAGGAACAGCTTCTCGAGAACACAGAGCTCCTCGTCCTTCAAGCACCCCTCTATGAGTTCACCTTTTCACCCTTCTCTTAACGGGGGATTATTCTATTAAACCTATGTTGAACAAGGCCTCTACAAAAGAGGGACATTTATAGCAAAAACACAGCTCCTGCTCCTGCTGTCTTTTTAGAAAATGGGGCTCTTATCTAAGGAGAATGGCTACGTGCAGAACCTTTTAGCTCAGTCTGCGGTGAACACTGCCTTGACTTATTAGATTTATGGTTCTCTGTTTTTGTCATTTTTCATCCCTGTTCTCTCGTACTTTAAGCCCGACCATTGCAGTTATTAGCCAACAGAAAAACAAAGTCGCTCTGTAGCCGGTCGTGGCAATTTTTGTGACAGAACAAAGTTATTAACCCTGAGTTGAGGGGAAACATGTTCCTTTGGTTCCTGTGCCTTTCCTTTCCTTTTTCTCTACAGCTTATGCTTATCAACCAGCCCATTTCCTGAACCTCTGGATATAAAAGTATTCCACCTATACAGAACTGGCAGTCCAGTTTGTGCATATTCAGTTGAATATTAAATGATCCATTTTCATTTTGATAATATAATAATTATTAATTCGCTATTCGCGCTATTGATTGTATGTTGTCGTCTGTGTTGAAGATGAATTCGCCAATTCAACTGAGAGTTTTTTTAAATTTTGAGAGAATTTTGGGGTCAAAGCACATGAGCAGATCGTGGTCCTTATTCAGCCAGTCCATATAGTAATGTATTTCCATGAGCCAATCAGGACTAAGATAACATCCGAGTTTTGAAGCAAGTTCCCTCGTTTCATCAGATGATACAACAGCAAACTGATTTCAGAGTAATTACATTTAATCTTGGTTCTCACTACATAAATTTATACAGTTGAACTACAAACTTTTATCTACAGTAACAATAACTTATCAAATCAGCTTTATGGTGAAATGTTAGTTTCATATTCACATATGCAATATTCAATCTTATGAACAGAAGATGCGAAAAGGTTATACATTAAGTTCAAGTTCAAGAGGCTTTATTGTCATTCCAGCTCTATACAAGTACACAGTGAAACGAGACAACATTCCTCCAGGACCAACACAGGAACATGAGTGTAAAACAATACAATAAACACAGTGCAGACAATACAGCACAGTAAATAAATAAATACAAAAGACTTACAATACATACAAAACAGAACACAGGCAGCACACGGTACTGAGAGGATGTGGAGCTGTGCAAAGGAGGATGGAACATGCTATGACATATTAGCAGCTTAGCAGAGAGCCTAGCATATATGAGCATAGCAGTCACTGAGGCAGCAGCCAGAACAGCAGCAATGGAGTGCAGTATGTGGTTGATAGTATTCTAGCAGCCAATATTGTTGAATACATAAAATGTAGACAAATATATGAATTATATCAAGCGATGCTGGTGATGGAACTAGGAAACTAGTGAACTTACATGTGTGACGTTTCACATGTGATGGTAATGATGGTGAAATAGTTGGATGTGTAGAGTGTGTTCTCTGGAGGATGTGAACATATTTTCACTTATTTATTTTCATTGCCCACATTTTTCATAGAACAGTACATTTGAATGCACCGTAGTGTTTTAGTGCTCTCTTTGTGGCGTTTTGTGCTGCAGTTAAGGAGTTTATCCTGTAGTGATAAAATTAATAACTATTTGGTTACTGTCATTTTTGTGGTCTTAATGACTGTATAAGTGCAAAGCGCTGCTGTAATGTGGAGTGATTGATAAACAATACAACATTATTCTCTTAACTATGTAACAGTATGAATGAATTTATGAGTATTTGCTTTTAGAAGCTGCTAGATTTGTTGTGTTTACTTACAAGGTAGAAGTGTGTGCTAGTCGCGAATCCCTGGGCTCTGTTGATGACCGTTACAGCTGGCAGGAAGGCGGGGCCCGAACTCCGAGGTGGGGATAGTATGATAACCGCGAGGGCTGGGGGGATGGCGCCCAAGTCCCAGGTCCTTCTTCCAGGGCACCCCTCCAGTCCCGCGGCAAGCACTTTAAAATAGACCTTATGTTTGATCCCGGTGGCCAAAGCTGTGGAGCTAGCAAACTCTCTTTCCCCCTCAGCTCAGGTGCTCATGCTGGTTTTGTTTGTGCTTTGCATGTGAATATAAAGTTAAAATGATTGCTGGAACTGCTTCTCTTGCCTCCAGCATCTTTCCTCTACCACGAGGTAGCACAGGCTGTGCTACAGTGTACTTAATGAAGTGGCTGGTTGGTGTATGTGTGTGATATTTATAACAAAATAATCATTAAAAATAAAAATAAAAGAAGTGTCCACATAAATGTGTAAACATTTCAACTCAAATAAAATATAAATAAAGAAAAATTGATAAATATGTAAAAATTGGTTTGCTTGTTCGTCCACAGCAGTCTGCCGAGCTGACTATTAAACAAAACCCGGGATATTAAATAAATAAGTTAATTAATAGTACATTTTTGTGCATTTTTATTTTACACACTCTGTTTATGACTGCACACATATGTATTTCTAAGATTGAGCATTTCTATTCACCTTTCAGTTTTTTGAGGCTGTAATACTCCCTGCCTGCTCCTCCTTCTGCTGTGCTGTGGCTTTTGTTATTGTTCACAAGCTCCATTTAGAGGAGAGGATATATCACATGATCAGACTGTGACAGTGTAGAGGGAGCTTGTGAACACAGAGCTGCTCTGGTCTCAAACATCATTTCTGGTGAAACTGCAGCTTGTTTGACTAAATTGCAGTGATGTTTTTTCAAAGTGTCCATAATTAACGTAACTGTATGTCCATATTTGCTCACCAGATGATTAATTGCACGTATGTAAGGGGTCCCGCCTTAATAAAGATGTGATTATGTGATGTGCTAATTGTGGCCCATTAGAGGGGCGTGGGGTGAGTGGATGGGGGTCTCTTCAGACGTGAGTCTTTCTCCATGGCTCTACATGTCTGTCCAAGTTTGGCTCTAAGCCCTCTTCACCTGAATCGGTGTCTCGGCTGTGTCAGCGCCTGCCTAATGTTCTGCTAAATCGTAATGACTTCTAAAGTAAGATATAATGAGGGTTGCAGTCAGAATTACTAATTACTGCAATTAATGCTTATTAAAATGTGTCAGGGTGAAGAACTGAACTAGGGTGCAGGCAAGCAGACACGCATCGCAGGTTAACGGCGTCAACAGTGCGACTGCTGCGTCTGCACTTTCTCACGGTGCAAATCAGTGCCAGTGAAAACAATTGCAAAAAAATATACTCATTTTAAGCCCTGAAGAGTGAATTACCTCATTGCTGGAGTCATCCTGCAAAAAGCTCCCTATTTAACCCTTCAGAATCACAGTTGTCGCAGGTGATGAAAACATGATGTATTCAGATATTAATTTCTTCTCTCTCATAAGTTCTTGAAACGTGGACAAATTCAGTTTTGTTGAATTTGTCATTGCAATGTAAATCATTGTGCTGTAGGGGAAAGCCACTGATATTTCAAAATTCCTGCATAACTGAATTATTGAGATGTAAAGTCACTCACTTTAATTTTAAATATACTTTAGAGACACTTACCGTCTCTGGTTTCCTCACAATGAGGGTGATAGGACCCAGCAATCATGAGGTCTGCAACACAAATACATACAGATCTTCTTTGGGGACTATTTTGCCTACAGTGCCCTTCATGTACCTCTCCTCCATGGGTGTTTTACATTTTAGGCCACATCCTGATATCAGAACAATCCTAAAAATGCTGTCATCAGACAGCACATCTGTAACTTTTGGGGTAGCTTTTGGAGACACTAAAAGCTTCAGATGTCTGGTTCCTATTACCACCACTATGAAGAATTCTCACTTTGGATTGGCGCATTTCACACCAAACAGCATAATTCCAATGCTGAGATGTAAACAGTCATTCAGAGTGGTTTGATGTGAAATGTTCTGTTTTAGATACTTACAAAGTCAGAATTATTCACGGTGGTGGTGACAGGAAGCAGACGTCTGAAGGGGTTAATGCCTCTAAAAGCTCCCTCACAGAAAGTTATTACATGAAATGGATACCAATGCATTTCCTGATGCCTGAGACACTGTTTTATGATAGTTTAGCAATCAGGTTTTGGTCTGAACTGTGCTTTTGCAGTAAATGCAGAGAACTGTAAGCAAAATAGTCCCCAACAGTCCATCAGAAGACACAGGCAGGTCCACGGCTCATTTTGGGTAGGAAATGAAATAGCTGTATTTGTATCCTGGACAGTGCAACTCCTGGTTCCTATCACCACCAATGTAAACAAATCTGAGTGGCTAAGTTTTTTAGAATGGAGCATTTTACATAAAAAATCTACATGACTTTGTTTACATATCCATGGTTGAAATTTGCAGAAAAACCATTTTATTATGCAGAACAATGTAAAAAAAGATCAAATTCTCCAATAAATGGGTATCAAAGCCAAAGTAATAACTCTTTACTTTTAAGGGTTAATAACAGAGATTATAGAAGTAGATCTCTCTGCAGTGGAGACAGACATTCCTGTTTGCATTTTTGTAAAGAATAAAGCTGCAGTTAAACGGAATCTAAACGCTTTCACCATGGGAGAATCGAGTTATAGGGCTCTGATGTTTTTGGAATGCACAAGGTAGCATATATGAGTCTGCTGGAGGAGAGCTCTCAAGTTGGAAGGTAACAAGAGCTGGGCTTGCTCTGGTATGAATTTTTGAGTTGATCAATACCCAGAGCTGACTCATGCTGCACTGTAATCTCATTTGGAAAAGTGAGATATACTAAATGGATTTGGCCTTGTAAGAGGAAAAACAAGACAAAGAAATCAGCCAAGCCTATGGAGCATTAGAAACATTCGACTGCGAGGGCTTTTAGCTGGTCTTGTTTTCCATTGTTTGTTCCACGACTGTTCAAATAAGTCTAACTGACACCTCCACCATACTGTGCTCTACTGTATTGAAACTGACCTGAAAAAGTCAGGTTATATTAAAATGGTAAGGCCACTTACTTCACAACTTTTATAAGATTTCTCTCCTACCTTATAATTTAAAATGCTGCATCTCAGTTATGTAAAGAATATGTAGCCCCTAAAAAGTTTTTTGACACATTAACCATTTCACCGTTGATTAACCTTAATGAAGTTCTTTAGGTTACTTCATAGAATATATAACACACTTAGTTGTTCCAGAGAAAAACACTTTTAGCACAACATTAAGCTAATGGAATAAACTGTGTGGAGAACGTTTAATACAATTCTACTGAACCAGACTACACTGTGGATACTGTAAAGCACAGAAGTGGAATTTTCAAAGTCTGGCTCTGTTTTTCATGTTAGTGAGCTCATGTTCATTGATAGGATTATGAACTCAGATGTGTATAAAGGCATTTTGGATGCATAAAATGCAGAAACAAAGCTGAAACACATCAGCTGCCTTTTAAAATAATACTTTTGCTAAAAAGAAAATTATAGACTATGGAATGGACTGAAATTTGTTTGCACAGTGCTCTGCAAAAGACCAGCCTTCATTTACTGCATTTGCAGTCAATCAGATCATTAAGTGCACATAATAAATCTTTCAACTTCAAGGGAAAAAACGGTAACACTTTCTGTGAATATCATGTTTGTAAGCATCTATAAACACATTCATAACATGTTATAATGCATTCATAAGGTATTATAAACTTGGTTATAAATATTTATAAAATTTATTTACACTGAATTGCAGTTTATAGCCATGTTTGTTATACATTATAAATTGTTAATATAATGCATTATAAATAGTGTTAATAACATGTTATACTATCAGTGCCAAAGAAGTCAGTCCCAGCTTGGAGAGCGCTGTCCAGCCTAGAATTATTGCTACAAAGTGCTTTTCTTAATCAACTCTTTCACTTTAAATGTGACATTATATCACAGGAAACAAATGTACCCTTGAGCCCCTCCCCTGAACCCCCTCTGACATCACACTGAGCATAAGGTCACTGTGGAGTGAAGGCCTGGAGAGGGAGGGGTGAGATAGTAAACTGCTGTCACTGTAATTTGTTCCCTCACTGGTTCTAATGTCAAACACTAGAACCCTTCACTCTGTAACACTACAGTACAGTACAGTTTCTGCTAGCATTCTATTGGATATGCAGTGTTAAGTTAGCGCTGAGCTAACAGTGGTGTACATTGACTTTCCTACATTGGGTAAAACACTGATGGCAGCACTAGTTTAAAATCTGACCTATGAAACCTGTAATGTGCTTTATTATGTGTGTTTTAGTGTTTCAGTAAATCCTTCAGTAAATACTTCACTCTGAACACTGGAGGAGGCTTTAGTTCAGTAATTTGTTATGACCAGTACTTATGATGCATTATGTTAACAATTCATAATGCATAATAAGCATGGCTATAATGCTTAATGCATTTTTATAAATATTTATAGCCATGTTTATGATGCCTTATGAATGCATTGTACCCAATTTG
>JAILXH010278409.1:26153-36905 GCA_023558415.1 Piaractus mesopotamicus | reverse complement strand
AAAATATCATGAGGCTAATTTTTTTGGCAACATTAAGCTTGAAGTGTACTATAATCATACTAGACTAACTTAGCAAGTGTTTTCAGCTGAAGGCTGAAGGCTCTCAGCTGCTGTATGGAAAGGGACGTTACATTGTGGGTTCAATCTGTCTTTATATAAAATATTAACTGAATATTTACTCATTATTATACAATAACCATGAGTTTTGTAGCAACATCAACTAGCATTAAGTCTACCATAACTATACTAGGCTAACTTTGCAAATGTTTTGTAGCTAATGCTAAAGCTTCAGGTTGAAGGCCCTCAGCCACTGTATGGAAAGGGGCATGTTATTTTTTGGATTCAATCCATTTGTATTTAAAATATGAAAATATAACTGAATATGTATTCATTTTCGTAAAAAGCTTTAAGTGTACTATAACCAAACTATAATAACCTAGCAGCTGTTTTCAGCTGATGGCTGAAGGCTCTTGTACGGAAAGGGACATGTTATGTTTTGGGTTCAATCTGTCTTCATATAAAATTTCAACTAAATATTTACTCATAATCATACAATTACATTGAGGATGAAGCTTTGTAGCAACATTAACTAGCATTACGTCGAGAATAACTATACTAGGTTAACTTAGCAAATGTTTTGTAGCTAATGCTAAAGCTTCAGGATGAAGGCCCTCAGTCACCGTATGGAAAAGGGCATGTTATTTTTTTGGATTCCATCTCTCTTTATTTAAAACATTAACTACGTATTTGTTTATTTTTAGCAAAATTTCACAGGTGTGACAAGAATAAATGTTTTGTAACACTCACCTTTGCACGGTCCCTTTTTGAACACAATGTCATCAACAGCGATATCACTTCTTATCGAAGGGCCCCTGATGGCTTCAAATATAATCTGCCGAAAAGAAAGCAAAGAAACACAGACACCTCAAACTACTAGTGCAACTCTGTTCAAAGCGCTGTTCAAAACAGTTCAGAGATCAGGTTCAAAGAGCATGAGTCCAACATTAAGGCATTTATTTGTTCCCTCTTACTTTGATCTCTTAATATGTGACCACTTTGATGTCTAATGTGATCAACGGACCATCAGAAAGTTTTGGGTTGTGTGGGTGTGCATGGTTACATGCCTTGTGCCTGGTTGAACAGTCATAATCCACCGTGGCCTTCATCCAGGAGATGCTCTGTTCTCCCTGTCTCCTCCAGAGCAGCCTCTCCTTCAGGCTATCGCCGCGCCGCAGCAGAAGGCTCAGGGTGCCCGTGCCTGAGCCGTACATGTGATAGAAGAAGGTCAGGCACTGCGGCCCTACTGACCCACGCACCTCTGGGGACAGCAGCCGTGTCGACTGACCAGGCAACATGTGGGATGCCTCGATGTACATAAAATACCCTTAGAGACACGACAACAGCAGGGCGTAGTGTTAGTCAGCATGCTAACAGAAAATGTTGCCTTTGTGTTACACTGATGCAAATAGAAATGATTCAAATGTGTCAAATTGCTTGTCTGTTGTCTAGTATTGAAGGAGCATTCTTGCACTACGCTGCAACAAATGAGACACATTTGTTGTGCAGAAGACAGTCAGGTCTTGATTTGAAGGGGAATGTGAGGGGATGCCAAAAAAAAGGATAAAAACATCTCCCTTATAAAATGACCATCCCCTTTGGATGTGTTAACATGTCTATTATCAACATTTTCTTTCCATCCATATGTTCTTTATATCACACAAACAAGTTACGACCAGGGCGGAGTACGCACACCTATAGATGAGGTTGTTATGTAGAATCGCACCCACTGTCAGGGATGCCAGGTTCACAGTTTTCCTGCCAAACTGAGCTAGTTTATGGTATCTGTTTGTGGTCATTAATATGCTCACTAATCATATAAATTCTAATGAATATATTTCAATATTATTTGGATTGGAAAGCTTGTTTGGTTCAGAAAACACAGAATTGTATCAAATTAATTACATTTTGCATTGATTTACTAGATGTTTTAGCGCCACAGTATCCACCTATAGGGGTATGTTGTAAAATTTGCACTTCTGCTTTCAGCTGAGCTGATCATAAATGGAAACAAAGATTATATTTAATTTGTAGCAGAGACGTACAAGTTGCTTGCATAAAAAAAAAGAATCACACATACTTTTAAAATCATTTTGCAAAAAACAAAAATGTGTTTAGTTGTGCTCCGCTCACTCCTACATGTAATTTATTACATTCATTATAGAACTATGGAATTAATTATGTAATTATTACATTTAAATAATTATGTAAAGTAATCCAAATGTATGACTAAAAGACAATAAAAAGGCAGAACAGAGCTTGCTAGCCTATATTAAGAAGCACGAGCATGTTGTTGACTCACCTACCCCTAAGGTGTGGTCCCCCTTGGGCCCTGTGTAGGAGGTGGGCGTATGTCCCCTGATGCGTAACCAGTGTCCTTTCTTACTCTTTTTCTCCTGAGTATAACCACAGTCTCCTGTCTCGAAGTAGCAGTGTCCTGGTGGTGGTCGCAGCGGCCCTGAAACCACAGCACATGGGCTCTGTCATTAAAAACGAGACTCCTCAGTAAACAAAAGGATCGGGTATGTTATAGTAAAGTCTCGGACAGCCACATCGTAACCTACTTTGGATATTTTTTGGGTTACTTGAGATATACAAGCTTTTCCATTTTCCATTTTCCTTTTCTTACGTGCACTGCAGAGAGTAAAGTGGTTAAATTGCGTCTATTTCTGCCCGCTGCAATGGGCGCTGCCCATTTAATTTCTATGTTCACAAAAGCGGATGTTTTGCGCAGCTACGGGACGAACAAGTCTATAAACAGCAGTTATTTAAAAATTGACAAGTCTCTGCCTGGTTTCTAACCTACAATCATTTCAACAAACAGCAGGCCAATGGACAGACACTTATTCTAAGTACATTTTTGCAGAGAAGTATGTATATTTCTCAACAAATCGTTCACTTGCTGTGTGTTTAATTCACTAGGCCTAAGCAGCTATGTCCATGACCATGTTATCTCTAAAATCACGCTCGCAAACAGAACTCTTTTTCCACAGCTATAAACAATGAGGGTTATTTGACACTTACGCTCCCCACAGGGCTGGTCTGAAACCAAACAGTCGTGTGATCTATTTTTACCACCGAATGAAGAAAGAGTGCAGCTCAATCCAGTTTAACCCCTGCTGAGATCTCATCAGCAGTTTGTCAGTGCTAACTGTCCATAAAACTCTGTGTATCATAATAAAACTCATTCTGAGCATGATGTATCAAAAGTGCTTTTTCAACACTATAACATTGCATTTTGCCTGTTAGCACATGCTAATAAATGGGCAGAGATGTGTTCCATACAAGTGAAGAGCTTTTTTCAATAACAGCAATAAACATAAAGGTAACCAATTTTCTATGGGTTTTAAACACTGCTCTCCTCACAATGGTGAATACTCAAATTATAACAACTGTTTTCACTTGTTGACATATTTGACAGACATTATTTACCTTTTCAGCTTTTTTGTATACTGTTTCCAAAAAAGTTCGGGCGCTGTGCAAAATGCAAGTAAAATAGAGCGCAATGGTATGCGAATCATGTAAACTATATATTTAATTGTACAAATACAACATATCAAATGTTGATACCCATTCTGAATTTGATGCCAGCAACACATTCCAAAAAAGTTGGGACAGGGGCATGTTTACCACTGTGTCACATCATCTCTTCTTTTAACAACACTCAAAGCATTTGGGAACTGAGGAGACCGATTACTGTAGTTTTGAAGGTGAAATGTTTTTCCATTCTTGCTTGATATTGGATTTCAGCCGCCCAACAATTCAGGTGCTCCTTTGTCGTATTTTTCATTTCACAATGCACCAAATGTTATCAGTGGGTGACAGGTCTGGACTGCAGGCGGGCCAGTTTAGACTCTATTACTATAGAGCCATGTTGCTGTAATTTATGCAGAATGTGGTTTGGCATTGTCTTGCTGAAATAAGCAAGGCCTTCCCTGAAAAAGACGTCATCTGAATGGCAGCATATGTTGTTCCAAAACCGTATATATCACTCAGCATTAATAAAGCCTTCACAGATGTGCACTTAAGCACCCCCGTACCATCACAGATGCTGGCTTTTAAACTGTGCACTGATAACAAGCCGGATGATCCGTCCCGTCTTTGGCCCAGAGGATGGAGTGGACATGATTTCCAAAAAGAATTTTAAATTCTTCATCTTTTACACTTCATAATGTGCCACACATTTGCAGTGGGAGGTAGTGCTGTGTGATGGATTGAAAGTCACATTCGGTTGTGGTTGTGATGATTTCATGACCTATAGAGGGTAAATAATCTAAAATTCTTGCAATTGTTGGTGAACGTTGTTTTTAAACTGTTGGATCAATTACTAGCTGTGAGTCTTAACCCATTTCCAAGCATGATTACATGACCTGTTAAAGAAGTTTTTATTTTTTAACATTTCACAATGTTCCTAGTCTTAAATTGCCCCGTCCCAACTTTTATCTTGTCTTTGTACTGTTTTCATTTAAATACAGGTCTAAATATACTTACAAATCGCCATCTCACGCTTTTATTTGCATTTCATTTACTGTCACAACTTTTTTGGAATTGAGGTTTGCATGTAGTAACTATGTGTGGATTTTCTTGCACATAGGTAGCGTGATTACATCTTTACCAAATATTTGAATGTGAGAAACATATTGGAAGACTTCATGAATAGGAATATCCACATCTGTCCATGTACTGTAGAGTTTCACCTGCAGCTACACGGCAGTCTCCTAGTGTCACTGTGATGTCATCAAGAGCTACAAGCCCACAGTCCCAGAAGTTTCTGCAAATGCTGACAAATACTATCTGGAAGGAGAAGAGATGAGAGTCTATCATAACACAGCAGACTTACACAGTGGTGTAATCAGCTCACTCTCTGACAAGCAGCGATAACCAAGTAATAAAACATCTTTCATATGTTGGAAAAAGCCAAGAAGGCCCACTGTGATGCTAGTGTTAGTATGGACAGTAAACATACATTGAAGATATACAACAGTATACAACAGTATTTTTTCCCCTTACAAGTTATTGTTGTGTGCCATACATTATCGCCCCGTTTTTTGTCACTTTTTGACATCTAAATAAAAAAAAAAATTAAAGTTTGGACCTGAATATAAAAATGTAATTCATTATGCAACCAAATACGTGATTAATTATGTAACTACACTTAAATAATTATATAATGTGAGTAAGCTGTTTAACACAATTACAACAGTAACTCTCCACTTCTAAGGGTGAAATGTTTTTGGAGACATATTACGACACTCACTGAACTCATCAAGGCCATCTTCTTCCTCTTCAAGAGCCTCAGAAGGAGAAAACACTTCACTACCTTAATTTTCCCTGTGCGAGAAAAACTCCAGTTACAGTCTATATTTGGTCTTGTTTTGAACCAGGAGGTTTTCACTATACTATTAAGATCTCCTTCTCGAATTATTTACTGTTAACCTCTTGAATCTTCAGGCTTCCTTGTAAGTCTTTTTAAAGATTTCTTGCGATTGCCCCAGAGTACAGCAATGACGTATTGCTCCTTATCTTATTTTGAAAATTATACCAATGTGTCTGAAGCACCACAGATTTTCCTTATTATTCAGTAACTACAGGGACTTCAATGCAAACTGGCTGATCTATTCTTAGGGACTGCCGGTGGGCCCTGGCCATTTAAGGGGTTAAACAGCGCTAAATTTATATTTCTGTTTAGTATGACTGCGAATGATCAGATATCGTCAGATCAGAACTGTCAAATTTCCTAAACAAACAGCATACAAAGTCTTGACTAATATAAACTGTAGCACTGAGGACGAACCTGCCCAGAATTCTTTGCAGGTTTTGTGGTTTCTGTTACTTAGCTCTTATTTTTCTTATTTTTAATAAATTCTCTTCACATAAAGGTTTTATTTATGATGCATTTCACATGTTTTGTTTTAACGTATTACCCATGAAGATCCTTTTTGTGTATTTTATTTCTGTGGAAGATCCTCTTTGTTTTCATTTTACCAGTTCAGTCTGTACTCCTAATAAGACTGAAAATAAATTGGCTGCTGCCAGTTTAGCCCTTCTCCTCATAGTAGAGGGGAGCTATATAAACATCAGTGTTTATCCTTTCATATAATCTTACATCAGTATCAGCTCATTTTATCAACCAAACAACATATCAGTTGGGCCAATTTTATATCAGAAAAATCAGAATAAAGTCAACTGTTTATTGAAAAATACAGTCATATTCTCAGAATATGAGCACTACCTTAGTGGACATGGGTTTCTGATAGGTAACCTCCACCTCTGTCCACACGTCTCTGGATCCCTCGGACACAGTCCAGATCTTCTCCTGAGCAACGTTCTTCTCATCGTAGATGTAAAGGGCCAGAGCACTGTCAATCTTCCTGAAGCCATGCAGGGCGTAGTAGAACCTGAGGCAGTACTTGTGGTTTCCCGGCAAGTAGGGTCCATGCAGACGCCCCACATAGCCCGGACGTGAGGTAAAACGAGTGTTGGCCATGAGGAAGGACCCTGAGCCACGAGGAGACAAAATTGGAACAGCGAAAATACCTTTGTGGTCTTCAACATCTCCATTTTCAACATTTGGATACTGATTAACCCCAGAATAAGGATAAGCTCCTCTGTCGGGGAGCATTTGCAATTGAGAGTTTTCTACTCTTTAAGCGTGGCCTTAAAAGCCAAATATGTATTCAGTCTCCCTGAAAAATGCAGAACTACTGCCCAGGGGTACAGCATTTAAATTTAGGCTATTAATATAAAATGAGGTCCATCAAAGCGTTTTGAAACATTTTCAAAGGCTTCACATTTAAAACCTCCCTACTGGTCATTTTGATTCTCATTTTATATGTATGTCCATAAACTATGGATAGGGAGGGATGAAATATGAACGATGCACGCCAGCATTTTCTCCACCAAGCCAAATGCTTGTCATCACCACAGGAGATGCTGCCTGAATTAGTGCATAAAGTAAACTGTTTAAAATTTTCTAACAATAATTAGACATTCACTGCAGATACCCAATATCCCCTACACTCCTAAAAAAGATGGTTCTTCAAGGGTTCTTTAGTAAAGAAAATGGTTCTACAAAGAACCATGAACACTTACATAACCGTTTGCATAAAAGAGTACTTAAAATGTGCTGTAGATGGTTCTATATAAAACTTTTTTGAAAAGGGTTCTATATAGCACCCAAAACGGTTCTTCTTTTGTTATGACGCCAAGATTTTAACAACAGAAGAACCCTTTTTTGTGCTATATAGAACCATTTTCAAAAAGGTTTTATATCAAACCATCTACAGCACATTCTCCATCAATCCCTTTCACGATGCAAAGAACGATTTAATTATGCAAAGGGTTCTTTGAGTGTTCATGGATCTTTATAGAACCATTTTCTATACCAAGAAACCATTGAGGAACCTTCTTTTTTTAAGGGTGTACCTAAATTTAGACTGTCGTATGATCTTAGGTTAATCAGATCATAGTTATCACTGTCAGTTTGCTGCAGGACTAGGTTTGATTTACATTACATGTTACTGAACTACATTTCTGTGCAGAAGAATTGTTTGTTATCAATCATAAATCATTGTTATTGCTGAACATGCCATAAGCATTCATATTGTATTTTGTTACTGCTATGTCAATCAACACCCCTAATCCATAGTAATGTGGGTGAATAATTAATATAAAATTTAGTGTTGCTGAAGTCAACACATTATAAACCCACTAATGTGAAAAATTATTAACACCACTAGGCTTTTAATGCTGTTAACCGATTGTCCTGGTTTGAACTTTTGAACCAACCATGGCCCCAGCCTGAAGACCAGCTGCTTGCATGCTGCTCGTTCCAATGCAGCTTTCAGATTGCATTGATAGCTCTCTTGACAAAAGTTCCTTCCAGCTCCTGTCATGCTGTGAATTTGTTTATCACCAAAGTATGTTGCAATTAGTCGTGCCTAATTATTTTAATCGTTTGATAACCCTAATCCAAAATCCAAAAAGCTTTTGATTTCACCAGCGATAAATGCAACTTGAGTTGAATTCAATGAAAGCAATGACATTTCCACAGCATAAAAAGATGAGAGTTTGTGAAGTGGACTGTGGGTGTACCAGAGCCTGTAGTGTGGTCTCCAATCCTGTAGACGTTTGGTCTCAGAGAGACTCTGTTCCAGACGGCCCCTCCGACACGCTCCTGGTAGTACTGACACAGACTCTCCTCGAAGTCACAGTTAGCCACGGAGGGGTCAAAGGTGGGTTCTGAGGTAATGCCGCAGAAACAAAACACAGCACTAACATCAGCCAAATGGACTGGAACATTCTTAAGAGCATAATATCTGTCAAAAAAGTGCTGAGCACAAGGAATCTCTCATTGTAGCTGCTGAACTGGAAAAAACAGTGCAGAATTTTTCCATATATTCTACATATGTGGGCTAAGTTTTGTTTATGTAGTTCAACTTGCAGACAATTCGACTCCTTCTGAGTACGTCTTAAAACCAGAGGCAGACAGAAAGGACACTGCTGGCGCGAGAACAAATACAACACAACATTAACAGATCAGAAGATAAAGAGCTACACGATCTCACCACAGGGTTCTTTTTGTCAGGTTAATAAACTTGACAGTTTAGACAGATTCACATTATTTTTAGGATCAGCACAAAAATTAAGAACACAGTGAAAAGTAAGGTAAATGCAGAAGGAGGGAATGACTAGGCTGTAGTTGTCTAAAGTCTGTGGTAAAGAGAATCCGGACATTTGGGTGAAGGCTTGGCCAATTTCCAAATCAGCCAAGCGAGGTTTGGTTCGCTTGATTAGTTTTGAACTGGAGCTACAATCCTGCTAGAAAAACCAGAATAGACAAGTACAGCTGGTCACCAGCAAAACCAGCATATGTTTTTTTATTTTGGATGCTGGTCAACCAGCATGATCCTGCTGGGTGACCAGCTAAACCAGCACCAGACCAGAATAATTAGCTTAAACCCATGCTGATCTATGCTGTTCTTTTCAGCAGGGAAGAGTAGTAGCTAACAATTAATGGAACGTACAGCTAACTGCAAGCATTGTACAAACTGCATGTGCAAATAATCACAGTTATTTTAAACCACAGCAGGTTGCTAATCTCAAACAGACTTGCATATGTGGTTTCGGATATGGTACAACACGCTGTTGTTTATAAAAATGGTCAAAAGTACATTACATAGCTAAAAACAAAAGTAGTAGCCAGCTTAAAGGTGCAGTGTGTGAGACTTCTATTGCAATCTATTACCAGAAATAGAATATAGTATAAAAAAATGTGTTTTCATTAGTGTATTATCACCTACAACAAAAAATCGTTGTGTTTTTGTTAGCTTAGAATGAGCCCTTCATATATACATAGGCCGCAAGAGAGGCTGCCATGTTTCTCCAGTAGCCCAGAATGGATAAACCAATCACTGGCTCTAGAGAGAGCCTTTCGCATTTTTACTTTGCAGTTTGAATTTGGTGGTGCTGTAGCACCGGTTGGAAGACAAAGAAAGGAGAAGAATCAGTGGTTGCTGCCACTACTGGCTAACTTTTGGCTAACATTTTGTGTTGTGAGAAGTTTGAGAACCCAAATTTTGGAAAATGGAGGCTCCTATACTTACCTAGTTATTTAGCACAAGAAAAAGCAAGGGAGGGTGAATCCTTGTCATCAAAGAAGTGAAAACATGAAGAAGCAAAATGAAATTGTGACAGGCAACAGCAGAACACCTCATGGCCACCATTGGTTCTACTACATGGCTGGAAAGGGAGGGATGAGGGAGGGGTGTTCAGTTGGTTGCAATCTGCAACATCACCGCTAAACGCCACTAAATTTTACACACTGCACCACCTTAAATTTTCTCCATCTATTTTTATATGTAAGTCAGGGCCGGTAACCACATTACTGTACATCTCAACATAGTCTGAGGCAAGTGTGCAATGATTTAGATATACAGTTTGAAGTTTTGAACAGTGCTGAAAACTGCTAATAAGCTTCCATTTGTTAGCTACATTAGCCTCGTGACAGTGTAAAAATAAGGAAACAAACTTGGCTAACTGACTACACTTTGGATAAGGGGGGAAACTGTTTAAATTAGACCGGGAGGTCTTAACAGTGGTATACAGATTTTAAAGAAATGTATAGTTTATTTCCCTTTACATTTGTGGTTCTGTAAGTGATGCACTGGATAACTGGAATTCATTAATAGAATTCAGTCAACATTAGAAAATGTTGGATTCTTTTTGTCTTCATATGTATCAAGGTTGCCAACTCTCATAGTTTTCATGCTTTTCTGTCTTTTCTCAAGCTCTCAAACTGTGCAAGCAGCTATTTTTGTCCTTACTGCATGATGGCATGTCTCCTTGTCATCTGCTGCCAACGCTACAGCACATTGTTCTCCTTTTATAAAAATGCCTCCTTGTAGAATTTACTTGGTAATTAGCAGGTGGCAGTGCCTGTTTATAGCGATTTAAGTGACAAAATGATTTACACATTTTCCAAAACAAATACAGACAGCATGACCCTGACAATTACACAGTATATTTAGCTATAACGTTACACAGGTGATTGTCAACTCTATATGCAGCTTTAATCTTACACTGTGCCTGTGCAAACTTCTGCACATGTGAGTTTAAGGTTAATGTGTCAACTTTTGACAGCATCGTCTATTTGGACAAGACTGCTTTGAGATGCAGTACAGAGCGGCAACTTAG
>JAILXH010278403.1:0-13435 GCA_023558415.1 Piaractus mesopotamicus | reverse complement strand
TTTTTTTTTTTTTACCCTTCCATTTATGCTTTCCTTTCTCCTCTCCTCTCCTTTCTGCTCTTTTTTCATTCTGTCTGACTCTGTAAATGGCATTGACACGCACATGCAGACTACTCTGTACTCTTCTGGAACAGTTGCGCATTTTCTCCTTCACATGCACTGTCCTTGTTCCCCAGAACATAATGCATAAACATTCAGCTATTGCTATGTATGCCCAAAATATACAGCTGACCATACTTCAAATAAATGAAAAATGTAATCTAAAGTAACAATGCCTAAAGGAGAAAAGAATTTATTTCGTCCATTCAGCTTAAACGCAAGCATGTCTGACTGGTTGAAGTCATATAAAGCTTGTTGCTTTTGACAGTGGGTATTTGGGCGCTGGAGGAATAGGAGATAACGGTCTGTACCCTAACTGCACAGGAGGAGCCGCTGCATACATAGACAGATGGTTATTAGGAGACAACATCTACTGGTACCCAACATGCAAGGTGAGAATCACGGACCTGAGAAAATGAGTTCAAACAGCACCAAGCATAAGCAAATCTGTAGGCTTAAATTAAGTGAAGCACACTCTTAAAAATAAATGGTTTTTGGGTTTCACATGCTGTTCTAGCAAACACATTTAATCGATATGAAACATTTTTAATGATATTAAGGTTCTTCGAACTTTAAAGTGTTTTTTTACACTCACACATTTTTTTTTACAAAAGTTGTTCTTTAACCCATTAATGCACATGTCAGAAATGTTCCTTTGGTCCATATGTTCTCTGAGCTTGATCAAAGCACAGGGCCTAAAAATGAGTTTTTTCATCACTTATCATATTAAATCTAGTCTTTTGGTCACCTGGGACTACTGATTTATCAAAACAAGAACTGCATGTAATCAGAAGAAAATAAATTGAAATAGGCACTGCTATATGTTTAGCCAAGGTGAAGCTGTACAAAATGTCATTACTTTAGGCCAACTACAGCAAGTTCTGTGGCCTTATTTTCTTATCATGGTAAATTTTAGAGGTGCACTGATATGGAAATTGTGGGCCTTACCAATATTCAGTGTTTTTCATGTATATATCTGTCAATGCCAATAGATAAACATGTAATAAAACAAAGGTAAAAATTGAGACTAAATCCACCTGGATTAGCATCGAGATATATAACATTTTGTTGCTGTCGTGCATAAACCTTGTGTCTCCATTTTTCTCTTTTTTTTTCTTTTTTTGCAGAATTTGAAACTCAAACTTTACATTGTGTTCATTTTTCATAACAAACGTGCCAAAAGAAATAGTCTAAAATTACTTGACATGTTCTATTAAACTTTCAATACAAATTAAGAATGTTTTTTCCATCTCTTGTAAAGTTCTTATCTTGGAGATACAAGATTGTCCCGACAGTGACGATTTAGGATTTAAGATTACAAATGCAGTAAAATTAATAAAATGCAGTTATTTTAGCACAGTAGACCAGCGTCACCTAAACATTCTGCTCTTCCAAAGAGCAATAAATACAGCATCAGAAAACAGTTTGAAATAGACATGAATTTATATAAGAACCACTCACTTAAAGGTTCTTTAGGAACCTTTGCACAAAAGAACCTTTTTTCTCACCACCATGATTTGACCCCCAGCTGATCATAGTTGATGTTATTCTGTTGTTGTTCACCATCACAGGCCATGTATCGTACAACTCAGCCCTTTGACCCAGAAGGTGTTCTTGGTACCATCAATTCAATTGTACTGGGATTCATTGGGATGCAAGTAAGTTAAAGAGACCCTGCTTGTTCTGCATTGAATTTTGCTACAAAGATTTATTCAGTTTTTACGAAGATCAATGAAAATTCAAGCTACAAACTCCCTCTTTCACAACGGCACATAAAAGACCCTAATGGTTGTTTCTTAAGGTGACCACAGCTGGACTGCTTGACCACTTCCACAGCCAGACAGCTGTTTTCTCTCAGGGCCACAGAGCAGAGAATAGTATAGTATAGTCTGCAGTGCAGCACTCTGTGGCAGATCACTGAAAAGTTTTTCACCCTTTGATAGTGACAGTGTCGCACCGGCTGCTGAGAACTCACCCTGCAAACCTGGACACATTTCTCAATCCCCCGAGGGCGGAGGCAAAAAACAGTTAGCGGCAAGCCAGTCAATCAACATGTCTTAGAGAACACGGCAGGTGTCGGCCTCTCTGTTTGTGTCCGTCCGCCAGCGCGTCCTCGGCTGAGGCACATTCGTCATCACCAAATTAATCAGCGGGCGCGACCGACCCTGCAGCAGCGTAGAGCAGCACAGCAGCACTGAAACCTGAGCTCCATGTCAGGGACACAACCAGCACATCCGCTCACAGCCTTACCACATCCAGCACTACACAAGTGCACCACTTGATGAACACTATAGCCCAGCAGACCCTCAGAGCTGTTTTAGGTGATTCTGGTTTTAATGCATTCAATATTATAGGCCTTAAGTGTGTGCCAACCAATCACTGAATTACTTGCACATCATTTTTAATTGTGATGTTTAATAAAAACTTGTTGAAAATGTCACAGATGAAGTCCAATGAAGTCCTTTCAGCCAGTAGAATGTGAACTGTGTTTGAAGATACTGAGCTGTGTCATGTCTGTGTTTCTACAGGCAGGGAAGATTTTCCTCTTCTTCCGCAAAATGAACTGGAACATCATGATACGTTTCACAATCTGGACCATCATACTGGTAGGTTGCACATTACATATAGTGCTAAAAGAACTGCAATTCACTAATAAAATACCCACTTTCTGAGATACCATATTCTCTAAAATACTAAAGTATTTTTTCCTCTGAATTTAAAATTTACAGCTCTCTGGGTTTGATTATTTTTGGGTTTTGATGCAATGGTAAGTTTATACAGGTTTTGGAGAAGATCCCAGGATTTTGCTCACTTGTTTTGTTTTGTGTTTTAATTTACACAACTCCACACAAGCATGCCTAATTTAATATTGTTGTTGTCCAAAAAAAAACCCCCATATATCTCCAAAATAGTGACTTTACAGGAAAAGACAAAAATGTCCTTAACTTTAAATGGAAATCAATGAAAAGAAATCTCTTTATATGTAATTTCTATTAGCCCATCATTACATTTTTACACAAAGAAAAGGACAGCTGCTGTGTTGTACTTGAAAAATTTTGTACTTATACTGTGTATAATGTTTGTTTTTGTGCAGACTCTTGGTGCAGTTATCATACCATATTGTTAGATACTTTGTAATGTGATTTTTATTAATATCTGTAACAAATTGTTTCATTATCCAAATGACTCCCAAAGATATTAATTTAGTAATCATGCAAAGCCAGTAGATGATTGGAAATATGAGTTACATGAGGGAATAATTCAGCTTTACTCCCTGTATCAGCTATCATAGCTCTACATAAAGATATCAAACACTTTACTCTCTATATACACAGCACTGTAGGACTTTTGCAGCACACAAGTGTTATATTGCATGTAGTTGCAGACAGTTAATGAAATAGGTAGACGTCATATGATCCATCTGTACATGCACGGAATGGGTTCCCAGGCAGAGATTGGTATCGGACCCCTCTCGGGACTGGACCGGATGGCTCTTGTAGCTTGTGGATCTTACCATATAAAGTATGCTGTTAATGTTACATATTAGTTACATAGCATGTGAAGCAGAGAAGTTGTTTTGTTCACCAATCTCTTGTTGTTATCTTGTTGTGCCCACTGTTTCTATATTTTTTATGCATATTTCAGGTGAAGAACTGCACTATTCTAACTATTCAGCATGTCAGCTGTGTGTATTCAATAACTAGGATGTCACATCCAAAGATGTATCCTAAGAATTAAGTTCTCCAGCTAACTAAAATCATGATAGAGTCTGTGGATAGAGATATACTTCACCATATAAGTATATACACTATATGCTTCACTATAATAATAAGGAAATAATTTGATTGGTTTGATGGTGGGAAGAAGCAGCTTGTTGATTGTAAGCTCCATTTGGGTGGTCTGGAAAGCAAAGGGGACATATGCTATGGTGGTAGTGTGGTGTGGGAGGGCATTTAAACCTCTGTCCCCTGGGGAAAGAGCTTGGTTATGCGAGACGTCCTTTCAGTGAGGCTGCCTGGACAAACAAGTGAGCAGAGTTCACACACTGTTGTTCTTCAGTCGTTTACTCAATTTAGGGGCTTGTGTGTGTGTTAACTCTGTATACACACTCTCATGTTGTCTTCATTTTTACAGTCACTGTTGTAAGAAAATGTCTGAAACGGTAACTGTACAGAAGGAGAAAAAAAACATTTTTCATTTTCATTTACTCATTACTATAACAAGATTTTATTTTAAGCATTTTGCGACCATTTCTATTGGTCAGTTCATCATAAAATATAAAAAAAAAAGGTTTTACAATGTTGCAAATTATGAGGTTTTCAAATGACAGTGACAATAAGTCGAAAACCAGTTTAAATGGAAGCATTACCAGATTGAGTCACAGATTTGGCTTCTAAAGCATGTTTTTTTGGTGCTCTAATTTAAGGCTGTAGATGAATATGAAGCTGTATGTTGCAGGAAAGCTCTGCTGCTGGCTTGTTTTGGGGTTCTGGTGGCAGAGTCTCTGGAATGCCCTCTCCAGAGAGCACAGGTGCTGATGGAAGGCTTTTGTCTGGCAGACTGAGGGTATTAAGCACACCAGCAGAATGACCAGAGGGAGCTTTCTTTGTGACTGAATAAAGGGAAGAATATCAGAAAAGGTCTTTGTATGAATGATCAGGACTCTTATCATTATTATGTGGTTTTTGAACGTCTTTAAGAAAAGGGCTGTGCTGAACCACTTAAAACAGTGTTTCCAAATTCCTCCCATAAAGTAGATGTTTAACATTTTCCCAACTTCTCAGCCTTAGTTCATAGATGGCTTGAAAAACAGCCAATGAACTGAATCAGGTGTGAGAGAAGGGAAATCACTTAACTACATGGAACAGGGGTCCTCAAGGATAGGGCTTGTGAAACACTGCCCATAAGGTCCAGCACAGTTGTTTTGACCTGCATCTTACCAGAAGGTTTCTGAGGAACTTTATTATTCAGTCTTAGGATCTAGCAAAAGGAAATTTCCTGGACCAGTTATTTTCTTCTCAATGGCTACAACAGATAGTTCAAAATCCATGTGCCCAAAATCTGAAGTAAAGATATAGCATTCTTTCTGCTGTCAGTGCAACAGGAAGGATTATGTGATACGAGACAGGGAGCAATAAAAGAGAGTCATCATTCAATGTGCACTGGCAATATTGAGAAGAGATATGAAAGTCTTTTCTGGCATATACTCATGAACATTGTGTAAGTCCTTTAAACAATGTTCTTCCAAGGGTCCACAGTTCACCTCCATCTTGCAACATAAGGTCACTGGATGTACCAACTCTTAATTAAAGGTCTGCTAACACATTATTCTTCTCTTTACATAGAGACCTCATGAGTGGGTTGTGTAAAGCATTACACAACTAATCTCGTCACTTTTCCAAGTAGGATACGTGAGGCGAGAGCACATGTTATGAACCCAGTGTTAGCAGATGCCTGATTCCAGTATTTTAAATTTCATTATCCCCAGCTTCTATGACAAATTGGCCCATTATAGCTCTATGTTGAACCACACTGGCCATTATTGCGGCGCTATAGCGCTCAGGGTGCTGAAATAAATGAGGGGAGATCTATTCTGCTTTGCCTAGAGGCACAGCATGATAAAATAAGCTAGCCAACAGTAAAACATTATGATGATAAAATAAACTAGCTAACAGTAAAACATTATACTCCCACCATTCACCTCTGCTGGAGCCTCCATTGTGAAATGCAGGGCTGGGGGTGGAGGTTTGTCTTGAAACTGTCTTCAGAATGTGTCATCACTTAGGGTGCAGATGATTTTGATAATTGATGATAATGACTAGTTCCGTTCATGCACAGGAATTGTGGATGCAGTTAGAGTTGTCTGCTGTTATGGGCTGTGAGCAGAGAGGTGTAGAAATACCCTATGAGGGGTTTATTGTGAAATACAACCTTTTTTCTGCACTGGACTGAAATGGCCAGTCACAGAAAAATATGGATTAAGATATTTATTGACCCACAGAGCACATGACTGAGCTTTCAGAAAGGCGGCAAGGCTCTTGCAGACACAACCACAAGAGCGACTATCAGTTATCACTGACATCTCCGGAGAGCAGTAAGGTTTGAGGAAACATCGCAGGTTGAACAGCCTCTTGTATGGTTAATGCAGTCTTGACCAAAGGGTTTCTTCCTGGTTAAGCATGTGCATAATTGTCTCCCACCACATCAACAAAGTCATAAAGCATACGCTAAGAGAGTTAGGCTGGCTGCTGTGGCGTAAATCCTGCGGCAGATTGCGAGATGATCGTTTGAGGCTGTTGTGCCCCTATGTCCTAATAAGCAAGGGCCCCGAGTTAATTAAAGTTCAACGATCAGTGGTCGGCAGTGCGAGATTGAAATTGAGCGATTGCCCCACATAGCAGCGATTGTCCCACATCCTGCCTACATAGCCTGGAGACTCAATCTAGAGCCAGCCAGGCTATTTCCACACCATTGATTCTGTCATCTATACAAATGATGGATATCCCTCTAACAAGCAGGTTTGGACGCTGATATGTCCACCCTCGCCAAAGCAAAATACTTCTCTGAATCTGTCCAAGCCATTGCCTGTTTTAGCAAAATATATGCAGTATTTACAGAGGAGTTGTGCTTTTGTCGATGAGGGCGTATTTTCAGAGAATGCAGGAAAGTGTGAGTGTAAAAAAAGAGTGGATTATGCATCATCTAATAAGGGTGTAACAATTTCGATATAGTATTGAAAAATTAAAAAAAAAATTAATATATATCGAACTTTAAAACAGAATGGCCCATACACCCCTGAGTCTCCTCTGAGGGTCTCTCATTTGCCATCTTTCATAGAAAGCACTGGCATTTGGGTGCTTCATATCTAGTTTCAAATTGTTTTATAGTGTTGTCTTATAAGTTCACTATTTTGCACTTGAACATGCTACTTTGCAGTCTTTTGCTCCGAAATAAAATTTGTATTTTTCTGAGCCAAACCAATTCTGTGTAGTATTTTTTGTTGCTCTGCACCATCAAGACATTTTTAACACATCAGAAATTAAATCAAATTTAGATCTCATCATGTCGAACCAGAAAATATGCGTATCATTACCCCCCTATCTAAAGCTAAGCTGTTTTACGTCAGATCAAAAGTTTATCCTGACTTATACCAGTTTGACTGGTGAAAGAGAGCATTGTGTTGTATAGTGTTGGGGTAAACAGGACTTATCTTGGCTCTCCTCTCAGACAGTTGGCTAATCTGCTGGACTCTTTATTGTGCTGCTGCAGGTCTCTGCTGTCCGATAGTGCTTGCTTTATGGCTCAGCATTGATTTGAAATCTGTTTCATTTTGACCCTCAGGGAATCTTGGCGGCCATCCTTTCTAAGTGCACACGAGACGAAGGATTTATACCTGTCAATAAAAACCTTTGGTAAGTGCTTCCTGACCCTCTAAATCCAGCCGCTTCTCTCCACACTAAAGAAGGGATGAGTCTCCAGTAGGCACAAATCAGAGCTGCTAAAACACGCGTTTACTTACTTCTAACCACAGATCTGCCTGTAAATAATCACCCTTACTGTCGGAAGAGTGAGGCAAGCGGGGTGATACATCCTCTTACTAGATCACTCTTCTTCTTCACAGCCAAGACAGAGAGCAGTTTTATACTCGCAACTCTGCATCATGTCCAGAAGCTCCTCTTCACCTGCACACTGGGTTGGCCACAAAAAAACTTCACATGACAGTGGAACATTATTTGCATCATTTCATTTGGAATTAAATGTGTTTGCCCCCTTAAATGCCCAGGACTCCCCACAAGGTCAATTCCTCACTCCTACTCACTCACTTCAGAATAACTCGGTCAATTTACATTGTTTTCCAATAATTACTGAATAAAAAGCAAAAGGGTGTATTAATGGAAATTTCAAGGGCTTTAAGAAAATAAGTTGCAGTAAGGGTTGGGCAGCATGACAATATATTACTGTTATTGTAATAAAATGCTTTTCTGAGTATATTGTCAGTAATTTTAGAGCACTGAACAGCTGCATTTATTATAAAAAAGACCTGTAAACATCACCAATCAATGTACAGCAAATGCTGAGAAACAAGTAGCCAATTGAATGTCAGTCCATTATGTTAAAAATCTTATTGCATTCATTTATTTTTATTAATTATTTTTTTATTAATTTATTTTTATAAATTGTTGTGTGATACATTTATCCTGTAAACATCAAAAAATTTCAGTGACTTTCTGTGCCACATTAGTCCGTCAGTTTGGGCCAGATGAGCTAACTTTCATTGCCGTCCTGCATCATTGAGCCTTGGCCGCCCAACACTGTTGTTGGGAGTGCCCTACAAGTCTGTTCACTTCCGCTGACCCAGTTGTCAGGCTGTAACAAAATTTGGTCCTTGTCATAGTCACTCCGGTCTTCACACCTGCCTAATTCTCCTGTCTTCAAAATGTCAACTACGAGAACTGACTGTTTGCTTATCGAGATATATATCCCCGACCTTGACATGCACCGTTGTTCTGTGATAATCAACGTTATTAGCTTCGTCTGTGAGTTGTCATAATGTTTTGGCTCATTGATGTATATATCTCAGAACATTGAGGTGCATTATGGTACATTTGGGGGTGTTGATGTGTATGTATGTGTTCTCTTCTTTGGGACTTCAGTCCATGCATGCTCATCTAAACCAATTACCTACCTGAGCTTTATGAGCAGTTCATCATATGCAGCTTATTGGGCCCCTGAGTATGTCTGTCTTGATTCCTAAAAGTAATTAACCACGAGCCGAGAGTCGTTTTTGGCTCCGCTTCAGCTCACGATGTCTGCCTGAGCTCTCTGGGACGCAGACATTTTACTTTAGATAAAATTCCATCCAACATCCTGGCACTTAGGAACAGACAGGGACATGACTTGTTGGCGCAGCTCTAGCTTTTCTGAGCATGTGCCAAGGATTCACTTTGGATGCTAATGATTCTTATAGGAATACTTTCAGAACAGATGCTACTCTATTCTATATTCTATTATTTATCTTTTTGTCTTACACTGTGGTGCCCTCACTGCTGTTGCTGGTTGTTCAGTTCACTGCAGCCCAATCAAGTGTACCATAGAAATGATACTGCTAAAACTTTTGTGTGCAGTTCCAACTCCCAAGATTATAGAAGCTCTGCCATTTAAATGATTAAATAAATTCTGCCATTCAAGCCAGGTCAATAGGTTCAGCTGCTCTAGCTAAAATGAAAAAGCAAAATTACAATGTTTCTATGGAAAGACAGAAGAATGAAAGAAATTATAGTAGGATTAGACAGAAATGTAAGGGTTATTTCAACACATGATAACCTGAGGATAATGTAAGGGTTATTTCAACACATGATAACCTGAGGATAAGCTCAGCATATGCATTCTGGCTTAATCTCTTAGAGCTCCTTTTTGTCTTAGGTCTCTGTCCTACGTAGCCTGCATGGGCTGCATGTCCTTTGCATTGCTTGGTGTTATATACTTTGTTGTGGACGTCAAGGGATGGTGGGGTGGCCAACCTTTCATTTATCCAGGTGAGAACAAGCAAGGATGTTGTGTATAAATCATGGCTTTACATTAAATGCACCTGCATTTTTGTATGCTGTTGTAAAGAAAGCTGTAGAAAAAGTAATTCCTGATGTGGTGCACTTCAGAATTTTATCTGATGCTCTTTCAGCCTGTTGATAAATTTCACTGACAAATCTGGCACCATAATCTGAACTTGTTTACAGGAATCAACTCCATCTTTGTCTATGTGGGCCATTCTCTGCTGGGCTTCTACTTTCCCTTCAGCTGGGAGATGCGTTTCCAGGACAGTCACTGGGAGAAGCTCTTCCAGAGCCTTTGGGGCACTGCACTCTGGATCTTCATCGCTTATCTGCTCTACCGCAAACATTTCTTCCTCAAAATCTGATTCAAAAAACATTTGACTGGACATGGCAAAGCAGAAGACTGCCCTTCTGTACATTGTCACATTGTTTTCAGGATATTTTCTTACTGTTTACTTGATTGTTTCCACGTAGATTGGATGCTTAGGTAGACAGATGGTTAGATGACCCGACTTCTGCCTTTTTTTTTTCTTTTTCACTCAAATTAGTGCATCTCCATTAGCCTAGATGTGTTAGTTTGGTCCATAAAACTGAATGTAGAGTATTCCGTCACTCAATTAGTAAATAGGTGTCTGTGGTAAAGGCAGAGTATCTGATTTACTGTCTCCTGAAGACACCTGGGATGTTTTATTTGATGTCAGCTGTGTAAGGCCCTGAATGTACTGATTAAATCAAACAGACTGAAGTGGTACTTAACAAATTAGAATGAGTGATTCCACCACTTCAGGGGTGGCCATTATGAATCGGTTGCCATAGCCACCCCCCCCAAGTGCCGTGAGACAGAGAGTGGGTACCATCTGCTCTTCAGCTGACAGTTCTTTAATGGGGGTCAAGCTGGACTGCTCACCAAGGAGTGGCTCTAATAAGACCAACACTTTTCAGACTCACACTAACGTGAAATCAGGGAAATTACATCGGCGGCTCACATGCTCGTTCACAAGTGGCCCTTCACCACATTAAACGGACGTCAATACAAGCAAACATTTTCATATAACGAGACTCTGATAAATGAAATATGAATGACAAATGTTGAACAACATCTCTGACCTCTGTCCCAGCTGGGAGCAACTATTAGAGAGAACTAGCCAGGATCTGGAGGTTTTATCTCTCTCTGTAGCTTTATACTGAACACTCTCACTCAGGAAAAGCCTTCATAATGATGATAAGAATGGCTCATTTTATTTATGTTGTGCATTTCAAAGACGCTTATAGTAAAACGTTGCACAAGAACAGAGTGTTCTCATTAATAAAAAGGTCTGGGACTGCAGCAAAAAGACTAGGCCAAAATTACAGAATAGGCAATATAACAAAACAAATTCCTTCGTTTTTTGAGCTTTATTTATCATCTATAAGAGTGGCTGTTCCTCTATTAGTTAAGACTGTTCCAGCCCATATTTTTACATTCATTTAGTAAAAGGTTTGATCCATTAATAAAAAGTTATAATCCACTGGAAGACTGAATTACCATTCACTGTGTATTACAAATTCAGTGAAAGACCTCCTCCTCTTCTGTCAGTTTATGAGAAAGCTTTTCATTTTCAGGTGATCAAATTACCCACATTAGTTGAGCTGCCCTAAAGATGGAAGTAAATTGGTCAACTGATTTAGAAAATGGACTAATGATCATTGTTATACCCAAAGACCCATGGGAATGTTTCTCATCAATGTGTAATTTCAGCTACCAAGAGCTGCTAAAATCACTGAGTAATTTTTTAACATTAGTGTAAAGATACATTATCATATACGTAAATCTAATGTATAATAAGCACTAAACTAGATACACCAACTGTTATTACTAACAATAATAATTGCCAAAATGCTTTTGGTATTGATGCTATTCTCTTTAGAATGGGTTCATATCTCCAGAAGATGCTATCATGCAGTCACATTAAAAAAGAAACGCATTGTGGTCATACATGTCATGGATCTGTCATTGCGTTTGATCGTCCATATTGATTTACATTGACCATATGTCTCAAAATACCTTCTTGTGTCTGCTGTAGGGTAATCTGAGCTTTGTTAATATGGACCTTTTAGGCTTGCTTATGTGCCCTTTTATGTAAAGCTATGTAAACAGGGCCTTCCTGTGGGCCAATATGGGGCAATATTAAGAGGATCTACAATGTGATAATTTTTACCCACAAAACAGAGTAAATGAATTACTTAAAAATAACCAATTTATTCAAAAAATAATCATATCATTTGTGTTTGCATGTCCTTCTAGGTCTCTTTCAGTTGCTACTATCTGTCACAACCAAAAAATATATTTGTTATAGATCCAATATACAACACCACAGGCCTAGTGAAGTGGTATTAAGAGAATACTTCATAGTACTCCCTCTGGATGGGGCAAAATGTTACTAAATCATATTAAAAATAAACTTCTCTCTCTCACTGAAATTACACATAGGCATGACTCATTTTCAGCAGTACTGCATACATACTAATTCCTACAATGTATGACCTTAGATTACCTTTTTTGGTTAACTGTTTGTTGTATGTGCCTAGCTCGCTCTGTGAAAGAAATTAATCCTATTTTATTCTTCACATTTTACTGTTTACAAAATATCTGCCTGAGTCTATTAGTCTATTAAATTATCCACATTTACAGCTGCATTCAAACTGCAATGAAAAAAAAAACGTTGTCCTGGTGGGCGCTGCAAAACAGTCCATGCAGCTGTTTGGGGACAACAATACACAGTATGAACTCAACACATCTCCGAGCCATTTTAGCTTCGTATAGGTTTCACTGGGGTTCAGCCGTGCAGACACTGATTGGTGTGACTGTCGTGATGGACTGGTGGTCAGCCCCGGAGGCAGGTTAATGCATCATGGCCGCCCTTCTCTACGTAAAGCGAGGGACTTGTGTTTTCACCCACCCGTATTCCGGCAGAACCCCGACCTCCTGGTTCACACTCTGGAGCAGGCCGACTAATGGACCAATCCTAGTACAGGCGGGGGGACGACACTGTCCAATCCCAGCGCAGCAGGCGGGGCTTACCTCAGTACTGGCGGGGAATAAACAACTCCGCGCGAGCTAATCAGCCAATCAGACAGAGAGACTGCTGCGTTCACGTCTGTACATTTTAATACTGCACTTGTTTCTGTTTATATAGTCTATAGTGTTTGATACTGATGTTCAGATAAAAAAACAACGTCATTCTCGAGTGAGATCAGTATCTTGTCTATGAAACATGAGCAGGGTAGAGTTTTGTACATGGAAAACAACAGTTTCAACAACAGCTAATTTCCACTCATTGGTTTGTTAAAACGGCACATTTCCTGTTTGACCTTTAGTGAAATTATCATGGGATAAACAACCCAGCTGTATAATGCCAAAATTGATTCAGCTCTATTGTTGTGGTCATCACTGACTGTCCATGTTCCATTGACACAACATCAATGTTTTTACTTTAGCCACTCGGTTGCTAACAAACATAAGAAGCAGAACGGATGATCTTGTGTTACAAAAGTGCACTAAAAAGTGAGAAAGTGAATTTACTTGATTCAAATTGGTTACATTCCACACGACAAAATTATTTGCCTATGTATATGTATGTATGTGTGTGTATGTATGTATATATATACACACACACACACACATGTATGTATGTATATATATATACACACACACACACACACACGTATGTATGTGTATATATATATATATATATATATATATATATATATATATATATATATATACACACACACACACACACACA
>JAILXH010278334.1:0-25604 GCA_023558415.1 Piaractus mesopotamicus | reverse complement strand
TTGCACTTGACATAATTGTGCATAATGGTGGTAAACATGTTGACAATGATTAACAGTTCTACAGTGGCTCAGTGAAAATAATGGGTGAAAAAATAAATCACAAATTGGAGGAAAACGTTGAAAATAAATAAATAAGATACATTAAAATGTCCAAATGAACGCTAAGGTGTAGGTCATTTAAAAGGCCGTAGGTTTTTATAGTGTCGAGCGGCCTGAGCTGTGAGGACGGCCTTCAGCGTCTGCTGTCGGTTAAACGCTCCACACGGTTTCAGGATCTGCGAAAGATCTTTACCATCCACAGTCCAGCTGAGCTGCTGGTAAAGAAATGCGGACCGTAGTTTCAAAGTAAACCGCTTGCAAAAGCGCGGAGAGTCGTGAGGAACCTCAGCGGGACTCTCAGGTCGAAGAAGCGGAAGTACTCCCACACGGAGTGGAAATAAAGCCGCGTCATTTCCCCTGAGCGCGGGCTTTAAACCTGCGGCTCGCGGGCAGAGCTGCGTTACGTCATCAGCAGCGCGAGCCATAAAAAGCCGAGGAGGAGAAGGAGAGAGAGAGAGAGAGAGAAAAAGAGTGCACCACTCTAAACCTGGAGAACCCGCAGAGTCCTGCACGACATGGACATGTACACCAAAGAGCTCCACAAACCCAGACGCTGCGTCTTCAGGAACATAAAGGTACCGCTGACCAGAGTGGGCAGCTATTACTGCTGTGACCAGCTGGAGTATCGCGATAGTAGTATCAGTGAGGGTTATGTAATGGTGGTAGTAGTTGTGTTATTGTTATCATAGTTTTTATTTTAGTAATATTATGATGGTAATAATTATTACTTATTATTTGTAATACTGCTCTAGTTGTTGTTGTTTTTTTTTTTGTATTATTTTTATCAGCTATTTTTGTTATTAGTAGTAATAGGGGCCTAATAGTGGTAGTAATAATGGCAGTAGTTACGTTATTCTAATAATAATTACTGCTTCTATTGCTACTTCTACTACTACTACTAATAATAATAATAATGCTGTAATAAATGCTGTAATACTGCTCTAGTTGCTTTTTTATTATTATTATTGTCAGCTGTTATTATAATTAGTAGTAGCAATAGTAGTCTGAGGTAGTAGTAAAAGTAGTTGTTTTTTTGTTTGTTTTAATAATGGTATAGTAGTATTAATAATAATAATAATAATAATAATAATAATTTTTCTTCTTCTTCTTCTTCTTCTTCTTCTTCTTATTATTATTATTATTATTATTATTATTACTATTATTACTGCTAGTAATAATAATAATTATCACTGCTAGTAATAATAATAATAATAATAATTACTATAATAATAATAATAAGAAGAAGAAGAAAAATCATGCTTAAAAATGCTGCTATGGCCACTTTTTATTTTTATTAGTGTTATCAGCTACTATTGTTAGTAGTGATAGTAGCCCAATAATAGAAGTAGTAATGGTGGTAGTAGTAGCTCTATTGTTATAATTGTAGTTGGTTTAAATGCTTTATCACTTATTTTTAATATTATTATTTTTCAATTATTTATTTATTTATTTTACTAATATTGTTGTTGTTATTAATGCAACAACTGTCAAAATTATAACCCTTTTCCAGTCCAAAACTGAGCATTTACAACCCTGAACTTGTACAGCAGTGTAAAAGCTGATCTTATCACCCGTTAATTAGCGTGTAATGAGCTCATAAATCTGATCCTGGCTCAGAGCCCTTTATCTAATCTGAATCGTGGCTGCGGCTGGTCAGAGACCGGCTCATAAAGCCACGTCTGACCACAGTTAAGGCATCCTATCCATAATGTGATTATGTCTTTGTTGCACAGGCAGTTCTAGAGCCTTACACAGAATATACAGAGTTGCCTATTGATTGAACAATCGTGATTTTAAAGGCCTGGCTTTAGTTTTTTCCAAAGCTTTGGCAGATTTATGAGATTTGACCACTTTATTGAACTAAAATGGTCTAAATTTAGCAGAGTACTTTTGTTTATAGTGTAGAGTTTTTCAAGTATTGTCTTTTAATGATGCGTCTGCTCCCATAATTCACTTTGGTCCTTCAGTGAGCAGGTGCAGGCATAAGCCTAACTCAGGGGACATTGCACAATGTTAATTTGCTAGTCTCATATTTTGAATATTTTGGGCTACGTGTTAGCCCCAAACCAGATATCCCTGGAATGTTCAGCTTAGACATGAAAGTTTCAGTCATGCTGCACGCTTTCTCACAATTCCGTGATGTTTTGTGAGATAAATGGTGTGTGGGCTCAATCTCTGACCACACGCTTGGGTTTTGGTCATTTAAATGATTTTGTAATACAATGTTAGAAATGTTAGTCTCATTTTTTCTCATATCCGATGGTTTTAACTATGATTAATGTACCTCTTCGTGTTGCTGAATAGCACTGGTGTAAGACTGTAAGCTTTCCTCACTTTCCTTGAGTAGCGAACAGTTTGTACCTTTCTCAATACAGACTTCATCTGTGTTGCTGGTTTGCTTGTACTTCTCTGTTTTACAATGATTGATTGCCACTAAACTTCGAACCCCAGCCAAGCCTTTTTCTGGCATTGAGTGAAGGCTTACTTGAATTTAGGTTGAATTAAAGGCGAACTTGCTAACATATGTCCTGCTTATTGCAAGTGTGCAATGAACTATGCATGTTATGCATTTGCTGTATGATTATACAATGAGTATATGTTTTCTCTATGGTTTCTTGAATCTACTGTAGTGTTGCATCACTGCGGAGACAAAACGTACATATCATCAGACGAAAAACGTCTACTAGTGTCCTTTGCATTTGGATGTGCACTAATACTGTTGTACCTGCCTGTAGCAGCATGATGTTTTCTGAGGGTCGCTTTGTTTTCCCCACCTCATTTCGGCTATGAGGTGTTCTGCTCTTTGTATTAGATCACAACCTGGACAAAGTGTCTCGTCTACTCTCCAAAACTAACACAGGATGCAGCCCTTAATCCAAATCCCCACTCAAGCTCAAGTGTTGTTTTTTTACTGCCGGGCTCTTTGCTGAGCTGCGGTGGGTCTGTTTAGATTCGAATCACTGCTAACTGAGGTTGCTCCACGTCCTGGGTGTCTGTACCAAGCCCCGCCTCACCACCAACACCTCGTACACTTCAAACGCTTCCAGAATGGGTTACGAGTGAGGAGGTGTGCTTCTGTGAATGTGCGTACTACAGTATTTATAATCTGTACCAGAGTCACTCGAGCAAATCAGTGTCAGCAGTTGTATGTGGTAATGGCAGGTAGTTAGTGAAAACATGTTCGCTAGGGATGAGTCAGAGTGCAGGGACGTGTGGCAGAAGCTGAGGTAGAACACACTGTTCAGTGTGCCAATCCGGGTGGACACTGCTGAAGAAAACCCGTCAGTGTCTAGCTTAAAGCTGGACATTGCAAGCAGAAGAAAATCTGTTCTCTGACCACTCATCAGAGTATAGCCTATGATGATGCATGGATACTGTGACACATCCAAGTCTTGCTAAATTCACTAAAAGAAAGAGCTTATTTTGGGAGTTCTTTACACATGATTGAGTGCACATGGTCAAAAAAGTGCTGATAAGCGTTTCGCCTGAGTTGCAGTGAGATTTCAACATTGCATTGTTTGGATTTTCTGCAGTTTGGCGTTTGTAAAACTACAGCCTTTAGGTACAGAATGGGTGTGTCACAAATTTGGGTTATAGGTCAGCCCTGGGCTGCACCTACTAGCAAAAAACTGGTCTTTCCTCCTATGGAAGTGTGACCATTGCTAGAGAAGTGAAGCCAGACCTTTGTCCTCTGGCTCCAGCAAACCTTAATTGTACTATGTTGTTTGTGATTGCTTGCATAAAAAGTAGGCCCCATTCATTTTAGAAGAGGTCGCCAGTTGTTCTTCATTATGAACGACCTAAATATCTATAGCAGCACTCTGCTAGGTCAAGGTTTAGCTTGTTAATAGTCACCTTGTCCATGGTGCAGAATAGTGTACACAACTGCGTCTTGCATCAGAGCTGGTTTGTGAGGAACATGCTGTGCTACAATTGACTCTGCTTTTATCCTGAACACAGCGTACAGGAACGGCTCCTGTATGTTTGAGCCAGGAAACACATCTCTTGCAGCCTGTGATGGAACAAGCCTAACACAACAATAAAAAACATTGGGCCTTATTCAGCAACCGTTCCTAAGAAGAAATTTCGTCTTAAAACCCACTTACGCAGTTTACACTAAGTTTTTGACATTCACTGGTGTTTTCTTATTTGGGATTTGTTCTTAGGCAAGAATCTGACATAGACTTTTTCTTATTTGTTCTCAAGAACAAATGTAAGAACAAACTTGGGAAGATATTGGTGAATGAGGCCCATTGTTAGGTTAGCGAAAATCGACCTTTATTTAGAAATTCAAGCATTGCCTTTACATCTCCTGGGAATCCCAAAGGTGCCCTGCCTGAAGTCTCCCTTTCCACGGCACGTGTAAGCATTGAAGAGAAGCATCCGGAAACGTTCTGGTCAGCCCCTTCCCTTGATTCTTTCTTCTCAGTGGGGCTGTGGATGCACCACAATGGCTGCCAGGAGGGTGCAGAAGATGTGATACATTTGCGCAATGGTAGGCTGCTCTTCCCGCACGTCCAAACTGTCATCAAAACCCGTGCACCCTAAGCTGGCACAACTGCTGTATCAGCTTGGTTTGCATAGAATTTCAGAAACTTCTAATGGAAAACAAGTGTCTCAAAGCAGCTCTGAATGTAATACTTCCAACACGGTCCTCATCTTATACTACAACACTCATCCATCTGTTGAAGGAAGCAATCCAGTTTGGAATTTCTGGAAAAAAAAAGAATACACATACACACTCAGAGACATCTTTTTGAAATAAGAAAAGCATTAAGCCCAGATTAAAACTGTCATTACTGTTTTTCTGACTTCCTGGTAAGCTCTGTGCAGGCCTGCCAGGGCACAATTGCTTGAAAAGAAGATAGATGAAGTATGGATCTCTGAAAATGACTTGCGGGGAAGTATACTGTTCTGATTTTCCTCCAAGGATCTGCAACTCATTTGCACAATCACTTCATTACAATAGAAAATAATCCATGTGGTTTGTGTTCACCCGGGGCAGCTGTGAGTTTGTCATTAACGACGCAGCGAGCGATAAATTCGGGTGTCGTCGCCGTGAGGATCCGCTGTCTTCCAGAGAGATGATCACATGCTGATGAGCCTGCTGGCTATACCTTGCAAAAGATCTTTTCGAGTTACTTTTTTTCCGTTATAGAGTTTTCAGTAGTGATGAGGACTGCTTAGGATGCACTTTCTTTCTGGGATCTTGAGACAGTGATGAGTTATGGTCTGTCTCGCAAGATGGGCTGCCTGCAGTGTTGCTGTTAGCCTGTCAGAAGGCCTCAGGGAGACTCATAAACATGAGCTGTTTCTGCCCGAGCTTTGCCCGGCAACTGCACTTGAAAGGAGACAGGCTTGCTCTTGCACAGCCGGCCTAAATAAAGAACATACCCGTGCTCTGTGTGTACATAACGATTTAAATGGAAAGCCGAATCAAATTGAGGCCTCCGCCGAAGCAGAGAGACATAGAGTTGCCATTCAAGCGGCTAACAAAAGCATTCGCTGGAGCAGGCCGAGTGCAGCCAGCCTATCAAAACAGCTCCACAATTAAAGACCCCTAGCTGCAAAACAAGGACAAAATTTTTAGCAACTGTGTAAAAGCGGCCATTGTGCGCGCTAACAAACCATAAAGCCGAGCTTTAATGGGCGCCTTAGCAGTTCCTGGAGCCGATGGAAAGCTCGGTGCCCACCCGGCCTTGGCTGGCAGCTGGCGGCAGAGCAAAAGAGATGGATTTGCTTCTTGTGTTTGGGTAGAAAAGCCAGCCAGAATCTCTACATGTCCCATCAGATTGCCTCATGCTCCTGTGTTCCTCCACAAGCGCCTCTCAGGCTCTTCTAGCAGTGTCTTGAGAATGAGTGAGATTCATAGAGAAGCTGCAGCATCTCTCTCTCTCTCTCTCTCTCTCCCTCTCTCTCTCCCTCGCTGAGGGTTCTGGGAACTGATCCAAGTTATGAGCTTTGATCTTCACCGCATCTCTGGCGTACGGCCCCCAGAGAGCGGAGCAGAGAAGTGAACAAACGTCTGTAACCCTCAAAGCAAACAAAGCGATCATAAGGCACTGCCTGCACAGTTTAATGCTGCTGGCTGCTAAGCGCGGGTCTTACAGTGCACATTAACTTTCAGTGTGCTGGATCAGCTACAGCTCTTCTAGGAACCACTTTTAGAAACTCTTTCAGTTTGTCATATTCCTCTTATGAGCACTTTTCCGCCCCTCACCTTCAGAGAGATTCCTCTGTTATCATGGTCTTACTCCAGTAGCCTGTGAAGTCTGAAGATGTAATCATTCTCCAGACTTGGAGCCACTCGTGTTTTCAGTGTCTGAATGAAGATAAAGCAGTTTCACTGGATAAATGAAAGCAGAGACACTGCTGCTCCAACTTTCCATTTTAGGAATGTTAGATCTAGTGTTGAATTTTGCTGTGTTAGCCTTCTGGCCTTCTGCGTTAGTCATGATGAAGTGAAGAAGGCTTGATGATTCTAGGAATGCTCTTCTTGTTTCCGTCTAGTAGAGAGATCGAATGATGTCAAAAGATGGAGGAAGTGAGTCTGTGCAACATTTTGTTCTTTCATTGTGGTTGTGGCTTCAAAGGTGGGCTCAAACTTGTCAAGTATTTCTCAGATCTTGCTAACTGCCCATGCTGATGTAGGGTCATTGTGACATCAGTGCAGCAGCTCTTTCAGTTTCTCATAGTCCTCTCATGAGGACTTTCTGAACGTTTCCACCCTTCACCTTCAGGGACTTTCTTCTGTGTTATCAGACAGTCTTACTCCAGTAGCCCATTAAGTCTGATTGAAGCCGAAGACGTAATCACTGACCAGTGTTGCATCCTCGGTGTCTTGGTTAGAAAGTCAAAGAAAAGTACAAAGACAGGTCCTTCAACTTCCCTGTTTCTGTGAACAGCACCGCTATGCCGGCCCATGACTAGGCATAAATCAGAATGCTAGAATATTCAAATAGACATGAAAAATTGATTGAAGTTAGGATTTATGACATGTAAGTCAGCTTCACGCTAACGTAATACGTTCTCATGTTAAAGAATCATGAGCTGTCTGAACTCTATACTCCACCTGAGGACAGTGTAGATATACTCCACCTGAGGACAGTGTAGATCTCTTTAAGCAGGTGGTCACTTTAAGAGCTTCACATAGCCTCGCATAAATCCATGGCTTATTTTTTTAACAATAGTGATAATAAGTAATAATGATAATGACAGTCAGTAATTACTGCCCTTGCCATTGTTATTCAAAATAACTACTTTATGAAATGTGAAGGTTGGAGCTACTGAGGCAAAATCTCTATAGGCAGTCAGTACTGCACCAGCGGCGAATCGCAAGAGCAACGAAGCTCGTGAAATCTGGGCCGTCCCACAAACTCCATGCACAAAGGGGTCCTAAACAATGGCAGAACCCATATAAAATAACCTTATTATACATGCTGACCAGGAATGTACTTGTACCTTCATGTACTGTAATACAGTCTGAAAAGGCAGGGGCTCAAGTCTGCTTTGCTGTATATCTGTGCATGTGCCTGCCGTTATGATATGATTTATTCTGTGATTTATACGTAATTCAATTAAGATGAAAAAAAAAAAATAAAGAGTTCATTGTTCATTGTAGAGGAACTTACTGACTCTGATTTCTTTACAATGGTATTGTTAGGAACCAGGGGTTGCAAAGTCTACAATGCAAATATAACCATTTTATTTACTGTACAAACCCACCAGTGAACCTACAAATGTCTTCTAAATTTTTATGTTATGTTGGTAATGATCAATGACATATCCAAAAAAAAAAGTATCGTAAACAATGTCTCAGGCATCAGGCAGCATACTCATATCCATTTTATGTAATAGCTTTCTGTGAGGAAGCTTTTAGAGGCATTCTCTTTCTGCATCCAGTCCCTATCACTACAACTGAGAACAATTCTGACTCTAAGTTTTTCTAGAATGGATTGCATTTAACATCAAACCGCTCCGAATGACTTTGTTTACATCTCAACCATTTAAGTAAGCGGAAATTTTGGTGGAAAAGTGGAATTTGCCTTTAAGCCATTTAAACAGTATACATTACATCACAACCTCAGATAAAATTGCGTAACACTCCATACTCTTCAAAGGTCTAAACACAATAACGTGTTCTTTTAAGTCTACTCACTGAGTAATCTGAGTCAAAAGTGAAAGTCTGTTTGAACCTTTTAGATCTTAAAAAAAAAAAAAAAAAAAGCTATTTGTACTTAATGGCAGTATCTGATTCATGGATGTGGCATGTTGGAAACATGCTAAATGCTTAGTTTCTTATTTTGACTGCACATTTTATCAGTATGAGGTTTATATTGTTTGATCCAGTGCACTTCATGTCTCATATTCCATTGGTGTCATATTCTTTGCTGTTTTCCTGACCTGCTCTCTCCTTTTGCAGTTTTTTGTCCTCTGCCAGGGTCTGCTTCAGCTCACCCAGTTGCTCTTCAGCGCTTACTTCAAGAGCACTATCACCACCATCGAGAGACGCTATGGCCTTGACAGTCTGTCCTCAGGAACCATCTCCTCCCTCCATGAGGTGCAGAAGCCTCCGCCAACCTCAACACAGCACATAACACCACAGGATCAAAACCCCTTAAAACACCAAAGCCTTTGCTTGCTCGAGTTCTATTTCAGGGGAGCTTTAGAAAGGTGCCTCAAATGCAGAGGCATTTAGACATTAACCCTGAAATCTTCAGGATCTAGACTTGGTCCAAATTTGGTGATGTAGTGAAGCTGAACGTTTGTTTCTGTAAACCCGTTCCTCTCGGCTGTGCTGGGTAAAGTAGTAAAGTGTTTTTGGTTTCACTTTTCCAGTGACATTTGTGGTTTCTGAGCAATAGTATGACGGTCATGGCAGTAGAGTCCATTTACCCGGGCGCTGACACCACAGATGTCGAAACAGCATCCTACAGCAGCTTGACAGCGTCATATAGGTTGTAAGAGGAACTGAGGGAGATGTCATCATAAGCAGTACTTAAAGAAGCAGTACTGGGAACTTTTGTCATAACAGTGAGTCACATATCACAAAAAAAGAGTTTCCACCTGAGCATGAAATGAAATGGGACTTTTTCATCAATGCTGCAAGTGTCCTCTAAGAGTCAATCTCTTTGTTTAATGTGATGGCTACGAAGTAAGGTTTGGTTCATGATCATTTATGCCCCTAAACTCTCCCCATAAGTGGACCCACACCTCAGTTCCTCACTACATTGGGAAAGCAGAGCACAACCTAACATATTTTTTTTTTTGGTAAAATAATGTAAAACATATTTATTGAGATTATTTTTTTTTTATATACAAGCAATGTACACATCTCTGCTGGAAATGAAAACATAGACTTTGTTTCAGGCATCTACCGTTTGTGAACAATTCGGCCAAAAGTGATATGAGTTGAAATATTACAACTTAACCTACAGGCAGAGTTTATTAGCAGTAGCAGAATGAGTTCTAACCAGATGAGCTTTCCAACCTAATTACATGAAAATATATTCATCAGAATAAATATGATCAGTGAAAAAAGCTGTCAAACACTAACAAATGTAATTTTGACTGCAAAGTAGAACAGCAAATATGATCAAATTGAAATGTTTTATTTACAGCATCTATTGAATTTTTTTTTTTCTTGATTAATATGTGAACAAAAAGAAACACACAATTGTGAATTTATTCAACTCCTCATTGTTTACTTTAGGAGGCTTAGTTGTAACACAATGTAAATAAAACTAACTCCGCCATGTGGAGACTGCAATATAGCCTGGCTGTAAGTTGGTCTTATGCTTTTAACGGGTGCTGCGTTTGAGCCACTGAGAAGGTTATTAAAATAATATAGATTGAAATTCTATAATTTATACACGACTCAATTCGCAAAAAACACTTATGATGAAAAAAGTTACTTCCAAAACATTGTTCAGGGTGAATCACAAGGAATATCTTATAATTGTCAGATGGCGTTGAGAAGGTGACCAAAAGCATGTTCTACTTGAACCTGTAACTATGTCAAAATACATAATCATCTGTGCTACATAACCCATATTAGATTATTCCTGTGGTCCCCCATTTGTTGAATAATCAGCCTGCAGTCAAAGGGTTTAATACCTGAATTAGGAAGTGCAAACAGAGGCCCAGCTGCCCAAGGAATAGTTCCTTGTTTGTAGTAACAGAGAGCCTGGTGAATGTTCATATTGAATGTTGTAGTGGGGACAGTGTTATTTGAAAGTCTCGTATGTTTTTGTCTTGTTGCTTCAGTCATTCCTGATTTTTCATGCTAAACCGCATTTTTCATGCTGAATAGCAGTTTTTGGTCTTTGAGAAGTGTTTTTCAATAACTGCTAGAAGTTATTCGGTTACTATTATGAAACTTATCTGTGTGTTATGTAATTATGAGAGTGAAAAACTAAGGCCTAGGCCTGCATACAGAGCTTAAGAGGTTAAGTGATTCAGCAAGAAAACAGATATAATCTGTGCTGTTGTAGCTTGTCCCATTTCAGCAGACAGAGTGATAAGTGTTGTGTGTGTGTGTCCTGTGCGTAGGTGGGGAATGCCGTGCTGATAGTGTTTGTCAGTTACCTGGGAAGTCGTGTCCATCGCCCTCGGGTCATCGGATTGGGCGGACTCCTGATGGCCGTCAGTGCTCTGATCCTGGCCCTTCCTCACTTCCTGTCCCAGCCCTATTCTTACAACTCTGTCCTGAAAGGTAAAGACCACCGTGCACCCACACCTATAGGTGCTAATATATACATTATACATATTATACATAGTGCATATCCAAATATTATTGCTACATATACAATACTGTGCAAAAGTCAGAGACCACTCTTTCATTTATTTAGTTTTCAGTCAAAACAGCCATACTATGTATGAGTTATTCATTTTTTTAGTGTCAGAAAAAAAACAGGAAACCTTTATTTAACAGGAAACAGCTCAAAGTCTCATTTCAAATCTATGCATATTGGTCCAGTCTTTTGTGCACCCTACTGCCAGTCCAGTCTTAAAACCAGCAGATTACAGCTGTCTTCCCAACAACAGCTGTTCTCAAAAGTGTCACTGACATTATATTCCCCTGCAAAGAAAATGGGCCTCCTAGCATCTGTACCTAAGACCTGTAAGACCACCCAAACTGTCACCATCAGATAAACAGCACTTAAAGCTTTCATCTTTGAGAGAGGGGAGAAAATCAAGCCCCATTCTTGCTGCAGATGAGAAAAAATCCACAGGTGTTTCTTTCTGTCTTTCCATTGTGAGAACATGACTCTCACAATGCTATGGGACTGAAAAGATGTGTAGCTGACAGGAAGCCCTTACTGCAAAAAAAATGATACAGACAAAAAAGAAGAAATCATCCACTATAACTAAAACTGGACATCTGAGATGTGGAGTGATATGTAATTGGGGTTACTTAGATTTTGAGAAGTGAAAATACAGCCAACTTCTAAGACTGAAAGTGTTTACAAAAAGCGTGGAAAAACATCCCTGCAAGCGTCTTTAAAAACTGAAAGCAAGTCTTGCAAAACATGAAAGCTGGACTAAAGACAAATGGTGGACAAATGTCGACAAATTTGATCAACTATTTAGTTGTTTAGGCTTCTGTGTAATTTTCTGTTAAACGTGTCTTCGTTGTCCAACCCAACCCCATGTATCTCATAGTAATAATTTCATGATTAATGGGCCAATAGAAATGCTGCGAAATTACTTGAAATCAAATCTCTTTCCATAAATTTACAGTAAAAGTTAAAATTGCCTTCTCCTGTAACGTTCCATTTTTTTTCTTTATTTTGAACAGAGACAATATTTTTTCAATTTTTTTCTGACCCTGAAAAAAGAATGACTTTTACTTAATGGCCATTTTGACTGGAAATTAAATAAACGATAAGGTGACCCCTGGATCATTCTGCCAAATTGGTTCAAAGTCAGAGTTGAAGACATTTCAGACTGACTTGGTATTTAGGCTAAACTCCTTTTGCTTTAAATGACCCTATATACCTTATTTATGTTTATTTTATTAAAACAAATAATAGAACATTCCATTCAGTTTTGTCACTACCAAAACAATCAACACTGCACAAACTACCGAATGTTTTGGTTTTGACAATTTTAGCTCATTTTTAACTCAAAATCGTTTGCCGGTGCACTAGAAAACACAGCTTTGAACAGTTGTACGCACATAAAATCATAATATTTTTATTAAAACTCAAAAAAGCTTACTTAAGTCTACTTAATTGTAGAAATTGTGTTTTTCAGGTGTGACAGTTCTTATGGTTACACACTGATTTTCAGATTTTGGGACACATTTGCTTCAAAATGCGGGTTGCTTCTTTAGGTGTTTGTGTCAGCCACCTCACAACATAAACTACCCTATAAATGATTTTGTATATATTTAGCTTATTGCTCAATAATATCTCAATAAATGTGGTGAGATTAAAAAATAGATAATACTATAATCCTTCAACTTCTAAGGTCTGAATACTTAATATTTTTAGGGGTTTTTTTTTGGTAGAATGGTCCATATATGTTACAAATGAAACATATTATTATTACATATAGACCCTTGTATATAATACATATGGTAAAAATGATTATTACATATAGGTGCTTATATAATACATATGTACATTTGTACTTACATACGTATGCATGACCTCACATCCTGAAAAATGATAAAAACAAGCCTGTCTGTGTATGAAAGTGCACTTGCTCCTGTGCGAGAGTGTGCGTTTAATATTGTTTTGTACACTGTGTGCAGAGGACAGACCCCTGGGCCCTGAACTCATAAAAAAAAACCATTACATCAATTTGGTTTAAAAGGACTCAGAGTGTTCTGTTTAAAGAAGATTAGACATAAAAAGGCGGGGGTTTATAATAACATTAACATAATAATCACTGTAAACAGGACAGCGACCTTATGATTTGCACTGTACAATAGCGACAGGAAGTTGCTTCAGGGCCTCTGCACCATGGTCAGCTTCATCTCTGTTCTCTTTGTGTCAGTCTGGAGACATGAGAAATGACCTCAGCAGACAGCAGGAGATTCAGAAGGGTTTAGAACCAATAAGATTGGAAATTAAGCAGACAGAAATATGAAGAATATGAAAAAGAATAGCGGTGTCTGGGTACAGGGGAGACGAGATGAAAAATGTGGAGAGCAGGAAGCGTGTACTGAGGCGAAGAGGAGGAGATTGTACAATAAAGCTGGGGGTTTGAAGGCAGTACACTTACAGCCTGCGGGTGTTGTGTCCAAACCGGCATTAGCTGGAGCACATTAATCTCCGCACACTTGAGGAAGGCAGGGTAGATTAGAGTTACCTTCCCGGCATTTCATTTAGCATCTTCCCCCACCCTTCCTCTTCCTAAACCCTCTCCACACATTCTGTGACCTGGCTGTACACAGGGGAATATCAAAATCACGAAAGACGTCAAACTGTTTACGCTAGTCATTTAACACAGGCCCTCCAGGACTGGAGTTATGCACCCCTGTGACAGAATAAGAACTTAACTCTTGAAGGCTTATTCAGTTTTTATTATACGCCTTATAGTTAAAGGAATACTCCAGTGTGGATAACACTAATCTCTGGCGGCCACATCTGCATTGTATGCTGCCACAGACTATAACTCTGCTTCAGCACCTGCATAATAGCTTCTATTAAAAGCATGTTTTGATTCAGCAGGTTACATGGAAACGTCTCATAATTCCTGTCTGTACTAACGGCCTGTATGCTACAGATGCAGCAGATTAGAGCTTATACTGAAAGAATTTGTAGTATTCTTTTAGTCTTGTACTGTCATTTGGAAATTGCAGACTTCTGGTCAAATTACATGTTTTTTGAAAGTCAGTGAAAATAAGCTAACACATCTTCCACAGAGAATAAAATTAATTACATTTAAATACATACGAAAATGCGTTTTTCTGCAAATTTAAGAGCACAATTTGTTTGCTGAAATTTATGTATTTACTTTTACACAGGCCACATTTTATGTGTTGTATTTTCTCCAATATGTTAAATTCAGCAAATACACAGTAACTGTACATTAAACAAAGTTAGAAAATCAAGAAAAGGTCATTTGACCAGGGGTACCCAAACTTTTGCCTATGGCTATGCAGCTTAGTTAAAATTGTAATAATAATAATAATAATAATAATATTAATAATAATAATAATAATAATACATTTACATAATATGATGTAATTACAATAATCACAATAACTACTTAATAGGCAAAATTGACATTGAAGCATTTCTCTTTTACTACAAATTAACCTAATTAAATTTTAAAATATAACATTTTTAAAACTGTATTGATTGATAATTTTTGAAAAATTCAAACACTATAAACTACACATTCTGTAAAACTTTGATGAGATTTTCTATTTTGTGGTACAAAACCAAATTTGGCTGCTCTTCCAGTTTATTTCTCCTAATTAAGTACAGATTTTTGTATCATCCTGTAAATACTGAACTCATGCAGTGATGTGGTTTAGCATTACAGTAAATGGATATTGTTCTTAAGGGGGGCATTTCCCCTATTCTCCTTACTAATACAACTAATTACTAGTTGTATTTTATTATTATTGTATTATTTTTATTTATTATTATTTAAATTTTGCTGTTGGTTGTAAGCAGACAGCATTTTAAAATAAAATGTGATATTCAGTGTAGAGTGCCTGGACTGATTTGTCTATTTCTATACTGCAGCGAGCAGGGAGGACATGTGTGATTATCACACCCTGCACGAGAATGCGTCCACTCCTAGCAGTTGTGGTAAGCAGGACAGTCGCATCCTTGTGGATAACACTAAGCTATGGGTGCTCATGGCCACGGCCCAGCTGCTGTTCGGAATCGGCTCCGTCCCAGTCCAACCCTTCGGAATCTCATATGTGGATGACTTTGCTGGGCCTGGAAACTCGCCTCTGTACATTGGTAAGGCTGTTATGCTCATGAAATTTTTCGCAATTGTCTTTTCTTGTACTTTATATACCTTTGCTAAAGTGCAAGCCAAAAGTGGCCAGATTGGCTCATCAGCAATCTTGCTTCCTAGCTATGTTGGATTAATAGTGAACATTGGTTGTACTGTAATCACCCTGATGCACCCAATTCTACAGAGCCAATGGGGAAAAAGAAATATTTGCAACAACATTGTGTTCTCTTGCAATAGTTTTGTGTTCCCTTGCAGATCTTTTGCATTCAATCGCAATCATTTTCCGTTCCCTTGCAAATTTGATTGCATTTGCAAAGAAATGGAAAATGACTGTGAGGGAATGCATTTTTTTTTTTTTATCTTGGCCCCTTAGGGGCTCCATACAATTCACATGCTACTTGCTGCAGAAGTGTGGAAAATTATTGCATTCCTAAATAATTGCAATCATCTCAAATAATTGCAAGCATCTCATACAACTCGATATGTGGTAATTGTGAAAGGCCTATACATTAATAACTAGCAGCTGGGGGGAGTTTGCTATTAGTTTGATGAGATTTTATGGGTTGTATTTTCTCGACACGCTAGTGCTGTGTCTCTCACACTGCTGTGTTCTATTCCTCCAGCCATTCTCTTTGCCATGTCTGTGTTCGGGCCTTCCTTCGGCTACCTCATGGGTTCTGTGGTTCTGCGAATCTATGTGGACGTGGACAGAGCTGACGCAGATAATTCAGGTTTTCAATAGCATAGTCCTCCATTCTTTCGATTTAATCTGTGCTTCTGATCCCCGGCCCTTCTGCACATTTTTTGCTTTTTTTATTGCTGTAGCACATCTGGTGACATGAAGCAAGTTAGAGTAGATAAACAGTACAGAACAAACAACGTGTACAATATGCCATGGCTAAATATACCTATTTAGCCTTCAGCTGTTTAACCCCACCCATTCACATTGAATTATAAGGAGTGTTTCAGCCTGGACAGCTTTTGGAATTAGGTACAATACAGGGCAGCCAATCAGAACAGAGATCATTAACATATATCAGTCTTAAAGACACAGTAACAATAACAGCCTGTTTAATTCTAAAGAGAGACTGGAAAATGGTCATCTAAAAGTAAATGATAAATGTTTTAGGTACATAAATGCATGAAAGTATAGACATTAAAGGAAGACATAAAATACAAGAATGTAGGATACAGTCTGGTCTGTTTGTCATGAAATGTGTACACAATTTAAAAGGGCACAATGCAAAATATGATTACTTAGCAAGTGAAAACATCTAGACAATGTATCTATTCTCATTATGAGATTGTTGTATGTTGTATGTTCAATATTGTAAGATTACTTAAATTATTTCTATACATTATTACTTGTTTCAAGTAATTTTGTCTTATTTCTTGAAACAAGTGAAATAATCTGCCTATGGAATAAGATACTTAAAACTAGTAAAAATGTATAGAAACAAGTTGAATAATCTCATAATATTCCTAGAACAATCTCATAATGATAATTATTAGATATATATAAAGATTAAATAAAGATGTTTTCACTTGCTAAGATATCAGTTTTTGTAATGCAGCAACTTATTTTCAGTTGATTTCAAAAAAACAGCGACAGTTTTTTGAGTCTTGTTGAGCCCGAGTGGCTCATCAGCTGCAGGTCTACTTTTTCCACTGCTGAGATAAATTATTCGCTGGGGCACTGACAGGACACCTGACTGTTCTCTCATTTGATGGACAGTGTCCTTCTGTCCACCATCGCCGTAGAGATGTAGCAACATTAATCTTGGTCACATGAGCAGCCTCAGGTTAGCGTTTTTTCCTCAAGGAATTCTGAGCCTCTGGGAAATGCTGCACAGCTGGTAGTCTGGAGAGACAAGGCAGTAGGTTTCAGGTGTGTCAAAGGAAGACATGTACAAGCTGATGTTTGACAGGGGAGAGACATTAAAAACCGGGAAATTAATAAGACTGATTTGAAGGCAAATTCAATTACAGACTTAATAAAAATGATTTAATCTTAATTCCCAACTGCTCTCCATTTCTTTCACAACAGGAGCCAAAGAGCTGAGCACTACTGACCCTCGCTGGGTTGGCGCGTGGTGGATGGGTTTGCTGATCACTGCAGGGGGATTGGCTCTCACCTCTTTTCCATACTTCTTCTTCCCAAAAGCCATGCATGTTGAGAATGTGAGTGCTGCTATTATAACCATAATAAGTATATCTGCTCCAGATGTAGTTTATCTACTGTAGATATAGCATCTGTTTTGCTCCTCAGATGCATACAGCAAAAGTAATCAACTAAGCATGTGAAATATTTAATGTCTTTAGAGTTTCTTAGGGTCTGCATGTGAGCCCACTTTTCAGTTCCTCACACTCATAATGACAGAACTTGGTTCCATAAAAATTGAATATTACTATATGTCCAAGGCAAGAACCTTTCAGGAACCTTTATTTTCTAAGAGTGTAGTTGCTTCTTCCTTAAAAGTGAAAGATATGGTCTGAGTTGAAGTGTAAAGCCTTGTTTGTTGTCATTTCTGTGAATGACAGGTTGCCATTTTCATGAATTTCTTGCAGAATGTTGTTCTTCTTGTTCAAAAAAATCTCAAAGAAAAGAAAAGTGCCTAAAGCCACCTGGGAATGTTGGGTGCTTAGTGTTGGAAATGTTGGAACCTTCTTTCAAAACAAGGTTGTTTCACTTCCTCACTTTGTCATTTTGCAGGAGATTGGAAGTGAGGGCGAAGTTTTGAAGGACAACCACAAGAATTCTGATGTCTCCATGCTGGATTTCCTCAAAAGTAAGCCCACTCCTCTTGTACAGGCAGCTTGTATTATAGCCCCATAGCGCGCTTGGCCTCTTTTGTAAACCAAGCGGACAAGGACAGTTCAAACAAAGCTGCTGATGATTTCCAGCACACTTCAGTGATTTGACTCAGGCGTTGGTGTTGTGAGTGGTGTTGTGTTCATTATTTAGTCAGTTTGATTTCAGAGTGTCAGCCGCCCTGCCTGTCTCTTTCCTCTTGACTCATGCAGCCTGTTCAGTGTATTACTGTAACAGGATCTGACGAGCTCTTTATGAGTTTAAAAACCCTGAGGGAACGATTTTTGTTGACTCCTTTGTCTATGTGCGCTCACATTTTGGCATGTATGTGTACCTGCATGTACCTACGTTGGAGGCCCTGTGTTTACGTACATGGCCCGTCTGGGAACATATCGCCTGCTTTTGAAATGTAGGTTTAATATTTGATTTTCACTGTTATAGGTTTGATGTGAAATAGTTTGTTGTAGAGAAACTTATCGACTCAAATTTCTTAACAGTGGTGGTGATGGGAACTAGGTGTTGCCATGTCTGCAACACAAATTAAGCCATTTTATTTACTTGTCTTCTGAGTGTTATATGTATTGTTGATAATGGTAGAATTAGTGGTAAATCATAAAACATAGTTTTCTACTATTTAACTTTAACACCTTGCCTGTACCTCCCTACCATGATGCATTTTGTAAAGAAGTTTAGATTTAGGCCAAAATCTTATCTCAAAACAAATATAAAATAACATCTCAGGCTTGAGGCAACATATCTGTAATCATTTTGTGTAATAACCTTTCTGTAATAGCTGCAGAACAGCACTCAGAACAGAGGACATTTACATAGATCAGTCTGTAAGGCAAAGTAACAAAGACAGCCCGTTTACTTCTGAGGAAAAAAGGAGGTTGGAAAATGGTCATGTTAAGTAGAATAGTGACTGTTTCGGTGCATAAAACCACCCAAAGGCTCTAAACTTTTGCTGAGCAGCATGCACACTGTGGTTTCCTAAAAGCTCGGCCTGTATTGACTGCATTTGTTTGTGGTTGTTGTGTATGTGAGCAGGGCTGCATGATATATCATTTGTTAATTATTACTGTGACATTGGCCTTTAAAATACTGATATCTCAGGAGGCTGCAAATGAGCCTTCTGCTTTTATTACTGTTCATTGTGTTCTTCCTGACCAATCACAGTTCCAGATGAGTTTCTGTGAGTATTCTTGTAGTCCAACAAAAGTACATTTTTGGCCACAACAATGCAGGCTAATCTTTAACCATATCACATGATTGTTTGTTATTACATGAACTGTAATATATTGCAATATTTAGAGATGGAGTCACACTAGTATTTTGAATATATTGTGTAGCACTGTACATTATATGCCTAAAAGTTTATAGACATCTGCTCATCCAATGTTTCTGATGAAATTAAGGTTATTCATAGGGAGTTTGTGCCCTCTTTGCTTCAGTAACAGCCTCTATCACTCCAGAGAGCACAGTTCCACTGCTTCACAGTCCAAAGCTGGGAGGCTATGTATCCCTTTAGCTGATGCTTGGTACTGGGTGCCCTTAGACTCATGTGTGGCAGCTCCAGAACTTCCCATTCAGTACTTTTCTTTAGAGATTTTACCAGCTATGTGTGCACAATTGACCACCTGTTTGTGTGTCTGTGTGTTTTCTGCTCAGTGTTTCCGCGGCTGTTTGTGCAGCTGTTGCTGAGTCCGCTCTTCTTGCTGCTGGTTCTGACTCAGTGCTGTTTCTCTTCTGTGATTGCTGGACTTTCCACTTTCCTCAACAAGTTTCTGGAGCGGCAGTATAGCACCTCCGCCGCATACAGCAGCCTGCTGATTGGTTAGTAACTGCATCACTGCATGACACTCGTATCAGCTTTGTTTAATTAAGCCACGTATTTCCATTTCATCAGACAGAATTGAGTTAGCAAGTTGAACAGCCTGCTTAGTTTTTGGATTACACACCTCCAGAGAGGTGGTCTAAATCAGGGATGGGACAGCTACCTGTTTTAATTGGTATGTTGTGGTGTAAAACTCAATGATAATCAAAACATTTCAAATTTTAATGATTCTGAAAACTGGATGCAATTACATGAGTCACTTTAGAAGTAAAAAGCCTACTGCTACAGTCTTTCTGCAAAGCATGAAACACATTTACATCATCGTAATCGGGACCATGAATGGTAGGAGTGCTGGAAATATTTTCATATTTATTTAAATTGTGTTTGAGTTTATTGGTATCATTGCCTTTGGAAATTCCAATGTGTATTAATACTTTCTAAACATGTTGTTTAGCAACAGTTACTAGATAGTTGGTACTGTGATCTTTTTGATCACTGATATTGTTGTAGGACATTTCCATGTGGTTCAGGTTACTATGTTTCTGGACATGTGGTTACATAGAATACAGAAGTTACTGTTTCTGCTCTTTATAATCTGACTGCATTGTCATGGCTGCTTGTTGATGTTGTTCTTGCAGGTGCTGTGAATCTGCCATCTGTGGCTTTTGGGATGTTACTTGGGGGTGTGATTATGAAGCGTACAGGCCTGTCACTCAAAGCCATCCCTCGATTCTCCATAGCGTTCCTCTCCATCTCAGTGCTTCTCTGTGTCCCACTCTTCTTCATGGGCTGTCCCACCCAAACTGTGTCCGGTGTTTACCCCCATAAAGGAGATCACGGGTGAGCAGCAGCCTTCTGATAATATAAACCCTGTCTAACCAAATAATTCCCAGCCCAGTCTTGGAGCACCTACATCCTGCGCATTTTAGTGTTTCTCCTGCTCTAACACCAAATAATCAGCTAATTAACAGTTTAATCATTAGGGGTGTTGTTCAGTGATTAACCTTACAGCTGTTATTCAATAACAAGTATAATGCTGTAATAGCTATACAAATATGTCAGTTTAGAGTGAGATATTTTAGTGTGGGCTAATGTTACACACTCTTGCAGTTTAAAGAGATAGGAAGCCCTTCCAGAGTGAAAGCAGGTAACAGAAGTGTTAGAGCAGGGAAAACATTATATATGCAGAGCAGGTGTACTCCAGGGTTCGAAACCCACACGCTGTCAAAATTTATTTATCATAAGTCATCTACATGGTATCCTGGTAAAGTCACTGATGCAGGGTAATCTTTTGACACATTATTTGAGCATATTTTTTCATACAGAGAAAAAAGAGACAGTAGCTAAGTTTGAATGCTTGAGAAAATAAAACTTTTTTTAAAGAAATTAAAACTTTTTTAAAAAAATCAAAACTTACACAAGAACAGCTTTTGCAGGAAATTGTTAGTCCATAAAATATCTTTGTTGCTAAAAACTTTAGAAAGGCATTTTCGTTATGTCACTTGCAATTTGTGCAGAAAGCTAGTAATGCAAGAGCTGGCCTGGGAAAATTTCCCCTCATGATAGTTATGGTATATATGAACCATGAACACATCTAATATTATTGTTGTTTGTTTTCTGTTTAAAGGAATTACAGTTACAATTCATTAATTAAAACACAATTCATACATTTGGTTTGCATTTTATATCAACTGATTTGAGTCTGGACTTTAGGATTTTTTCCATTTGATTCCACAAAATGACAGAATGTGGCCAAAACATAAAGGATGTTTTTTTTCCAGCAAAACAAGACTGTACATACAGCAGTACCTTTTCATCAGATTCAAATCATAATAAAATGTGTCCTCTTCTGTGTACAATCACAAATGTGGCATGGTGTTTAGTGTTTAGAATCCACACTGCTGACAGAATTTCGCAGCTTGTTTCAATTAGCTACTTGTGAGAAATCTTTAAAATGAAATTGAGCAGCCATGTAAGCACCCTATCATCAGGAAATCACAAGTTCGATCCCTCACAGTGTCACAGTCATCCGCTACTGGGAGTCCAGGAGAGCATAATTGTCCTAGTTCTTTCTGGGAGGGGGTAGGAGGGCCCTCCCTCTCCCCCCATCATTTACTGTGATGCTAATGTGGGCGTCTGTTAGCTAACATTGGTGGAATTGGCAAGCATATATATATATATACACCACCAGTGATAACTATGAATTCTTAAGGTCTAAAGTGGTGGCATCAGACTTACTAAATAACTTACTAAAAGTGCCCGGGCAGTAAGTGATTTGAGTATATTATATCAGATCGGCTGGCCATGATTATATTATGTATTCCTATGTTGATACAACTTGTTGAAGGTTTCCGCGAAACCATGAGTTCTTCATCAGGCCTTTAACAAAGGAGCAATCTGCAGTTTCCTTTGAATGTATCTTTGTAACAGCTGCGGCTCTGTTCAGGTAGAGAGAAAGCTGTAAGTTTCTAAAATACATTATAAAGGCAGACAATACAATACTAACCATTTTTATGTAGAACTGCAGATTCCCTTTAATTCAATGCCATGTGAACAAAGAGGTTTTAAAGGACTGGCCTAGTTTACTGAGAAACCACTAAACATTTTGCAGAGCGTATTGACTGTATAACCAGCTGCAAACGTTCACTCATAAGACTCATGAGTGGAGAGGATAATGTTATTTACAAGCCTAAGGATTTACAAACACTGGAGTTTACACAGAAAACTGCACTCAGTGCTGACATAAAAGCCCAGGCTCCACAGAGCACACAATTACAGAGACAATTAACAGAGCGTTTTTTTATTTATCCATTGTAGTGTTTTGCATGTTTGTTTTGCTTCTCTGTGTTTAACCGAAAATACTCACTGATTTATGACAGCGCGTTCAAATGAAGTAAACTCATGAAAAAGCTAATGAAAGGCTACTCCTATTCCATATTTATTTGAATTCCTCCATTTGATAAACAGCGATTTCATGAGATGCTCCTTGTAGTGCTCTCCGTAATGTCTCGGCTGTGGGGAGTTTCAGAGCAGAGATATGGGAAGGCATTTTGAGTTGGGAGTTTTTAGTTTTAAGCAATAAATACCTGTGTTTTTCCAGTTAACTCGGTAGCATGGATAATTGACATGAAGCAGAACGTCTTGAGAAAATCATGGCTAGTGGATAGATGATATTAATAATGCATTTGCTATAATTCGGAGAGAGACAAGTCACTGATAGAGCTGATCTATGTAGAACTGCTAAACCAAGTTGTATCAGCAGTGTATCACTTGACTGCATCAGTCACAAATAAATCTGTTTTTCTTATAAAGTCAAGACAGTTTTGTTCTGAAAATGTATGAAAACAAATACACACACACACACATATCCCTTACTTGCATTCTTGTTAACTGTGCATGTAGTTCCACTGTGGTTGGAGACTGACCATGCCTTTCTTCTGCTCTTGTCCTACAGGCCAGTCCTGACCTGCAACACCAACTGCTCCTGTCACAAGAGTGTCTTTAACCCAGTATGTGGAGCTGACAACATCGAGTACATTTCACCCTGCCATGCTGGCTGCACCAACTATACTCTGGACTCCAGCAGTGTGCGAGTCCAGGTGAGAGGCCTGAATCTTTTCAGCCTGCAAAACAACCTACTGAGTCAGAAACCCTCTAGAAAACACTTAGTCTTGGTTATGTTTGTGGCTGCTTCATTAGTCAAGCTGTAATGCTTTTTAAGCTTGGACCCTGGCCTGAGGTACGAGTTACGACTATAGATTTCATTCTGTTGGAGCTCATTAGTTCATCAGTGGAGTTGACTGGTAGCTTGTAAAGGTCAGCAAGACTGAAGAAAGCAAGTGACGGAGCGCGCTCCACTGACTAATCGATGACCAAGTCCAATTGATCCCTAATTAGCTATGTACACAGGAGAGAACACTTTAAGTGGAGCTGAAAAGGAAAGCTTAAATTGTTACATCTTGTAAATAAATTAGTGGAGGAGCTACAGGACAGGCTGTTGGTATAATATTCATATTCATTTAGCCTGTATGGTATCCAGAGGCCACTAAAATGAAGAATGGAGGGCACAAATGAGCTCTGGACAGGTTGGGTTTTCTATCGGTTGTCCAAACAGGCAAATTAGGATGATCAGCTATTGATGACTCAAAGCCATTACTAGTGAGTGTTCCTGTCGATTTTATTTAAAGGATATAATCCTATTATTTTAGGACTAACTTCTTCTCAGTTCCAGGCCACTGTCCAAAAGCAAGTCATTTTCCCAGCTTCACCTCACATCATCACGCAATGCATACTTGTTATTGTTAAGAATTGTTTATTTTCATTGATATTTCCCTCCAGTGGAATATTTTGCTCATTGTAATTTTAAATTAAACAAGGCAAAGCATCAAGGAAGTCTCATACTTTAACCCCCTAAACTGCAGATGTGCCAATGGTTCTTCAGGGGTTCTGCAGTAATAGCAATGGTTCTATCTAGAACCATGAACCGGCTCTTTGCATGCCCAAATATTTCTTCCTTATGATAGAAAAACAGTCGTATATGGTTCTTTAAATGATTCTATATAGCGCCACAAAAGGTTCCAGTATTGTTCAAAGAAATCTTATTGTATATAAATCAGTTCTATATAGATTGCTTTTTTACTAAGAGTGTATTATTAAGTAACTACTGAATGCTACCAGTAAGTTATGTAGTTCTGAGAGTGAGAGCGAGGTGAGGGCAGGCATACAGGCTCCTGCAGTTCAATGGTTTAGTCTTTAGATTTGTTACCCAGTGCCTAATCCGTTGATTGAACATTTAAGGCTAGAGATGCACAGTGCTGACTGTAACAGCTCCCTCTGTCTGTCCACACAGTCCTTCAGTAACTGCAGGTGTGTTACGGTGGGTGTTGGAATGGGCAGTGCCCGGCCAGGCCCATGTGCCAACAGCTGCCCACACCTGCTCCTCCCGGTCATCTTCCTCATCTCTGTAGCAGCCCTGGTAGCCAGTCTCACACACAACCCTATCTACATGATGGTGCTCAGGTATGAGACTCTCCCTCTTTCATTCTCTCTTATTCTTCTTTTCTCTATCCTTCTCTCTAAATGCTTACACTGTTAGAAAAATAGGTTCTGTGCAGGTACATTTTTCGTTCATCAAGGTACAAACACTGTAAATGTATCCTCAAAGGTACAACTGTGGTTTTAAGGTCAGTTGCACACCTTAAATAAGTTTTTTCCAGGTGAAAAGTACATATTTGTATCCTTTCATAACCCAATATTTTAAAACAGAACAATAAAATAAAAAAGCCTGGAGACGAGACGGGGTGTGTGGATTCAATACAACTTAGAAAATATAATTTCAGTGGATTATGGTACAATTATGTTCCCTACCTAAAGGTACTGAGATGTACCCTTGAGGGTACCACCCCAGTGACAGTGACAGTAACAGCTTAGTACCTTTATTTCTGAGAATGTATATGTAATAATAATATGTCCCATATGTATTATTTATATTGAAGTACCTGTGTGTAGTAACAATAATATGTCCCATATGTTAAAGTTGCCCACGCCTGGTCAAATGACCTGTTTTGTGAAAATAAATACACATGCTCTACAGAAAACACACTTTACACATTTTAATGCAGAAAATTACATTATCTGCTGAATTTAATATATTGGGAACAAAAAAAAACATTCAATGTGGCATGGACAGTAGTTAAGGCATGGACAGTAGTTAAGGCATGGACAATGGTTATGGCACCAGCTCAGTTTAAAAAAATAAATAAACATGTAGCTTTTGTAAAAAGTCAGGATTATTTTGTTACCCCTTACATGACTAATAATACAATAAAATAATATTATATGACGGTCCTGAATACCCTGCAATGGACTGGCGACCTGTCCAGGGTGTATCCTGCCTTCCGCCCAATGACAGCTGGGATAGGCTCCAGC
>JAILXH010278327.1:0-10392 GCA_023558415.1 Piaractus mesopotamicus | reverse complement strand
GGTGCATACTGCGAGAAGATCATCTGTTGTTTTTAGCTATGCAAAATTAAAGGTGTGTTGGTTTTGGTATGGTTAGTTAATATGATTAATCAACACCTCTTCCGTTTTGACTTTGGTTGATCCAGAGTTTGTCAAGGGTATGTACGCCTAGTTTATAGGAGGATGAAAGATAATGGACTACATGCTGCATTTTGTAACTACAATACTGTTTGCTTGTTTTTGTGACAACTGGGAGATCCATCATGGAGAAATTCAATTCTAAACGATGTCTGTTAGGTCCATTTAAATTAATGGTAACAGTGCTAAGGCTTTGTTAGGGGTCTGTGAAGGCAGCACTAAGGATATGGGGATATGATGTAGAATTTGGACAAATTCTGAATTACAAATATAGTTTTTTGCTCAAAACCGTCCTTAAACTCTTGGATGATAAGTCTAATTTTGAATAGACTTTTAGATGTCTAATTTTTCTAAAGACCTCCAAACTATAAGGAGGGAGTTAAGCTATTGTTCTTTATCTAACTCAGTGTTCTTTGTAAATTTGGAAAATCGCCCTGTCTAGGTGCCAGTTTTTGCCAGTTCAGTCATTCTATCCCATTATGAGCCAATATTCTACTTTTTTTGATTAAGAATGATAGATAAGCAATGCAAATGTAAAATCTCAAGTTTATAAATATTTATTTACATAGTGGGTTTCAAGCATACAGATCAAAAAAGAAATCTGTAACAGCTCTGATTAGGAAACCTTTCGTTGTTGCAAAATCCCTGATTATGAACATACTTGGTGTTTCGTTGTCTGAAGTTTTCCTGCAGAATCTGACTATTGTAATTGTAATATTGGTCAATAGCTATTTGTTTTGTTCTTCTAAACATGAAGAGGTGCCGTAGAAATCAATCAAATTAAAGCAGAAGTCGTAATGGTCATGAATGCCACGTCATCTACCCATTGTTCACGTTCAGTATTGTAGCTGAATCATAAGCTTTTCAGAGTGAAATTTTTATTCATTTAAGAATGAAAAAAAAATCTCAGAGCAATCTTTCTGAGGTGTTTTGGACCTGTGACTCATACTGTATGATTTTTTTCCCCCTAGGGGTTTGTGTGTGCTTTTTGTGTGAATATTTTTTGAAGAATTTCATGCTTTACTGCAGGTCACATAGCTTTTAAAGTTCAATATTTTCAAGAAAAAAAAACAATTGAATGTCTCTACTAACTTTTTGTCCAGTGTTACACAAATCAGAGGTCGCTTATATAGGTTATGTGAAATGTTGATTATGGCTTGATCTTTGTGTATAGAATAAAAGCCAGTCACTTGGTAGAAGTAAACATGGTTGTGTTCAGTTTTCGCTTATTCTTGCATAGGTTTGCAGTATTTTGTACAATGATGGATCCATATGATGAACAACAGATGAGGCAAAACGTGAAACTCTCAGAAATGGAGGTTGAAGCCAAGACGTGGATTCTGCACTAATGTTTATTTTTTGTGAACCAATAGCAGGAATTACATTATAGCAGTCTATCAGGAGAAGTCATGCCTGCTATTTCCCGTTCATTTCTGAGTCATACAGAAGCTGAAGTGCTGGTAAATTTCCATGTGTGAATCCTGTGAATGGTAAAACACAGCGGTATGAATTAGGACAGCAGATTGAGGCCAGATTAATTACCCCTAGAGGCATTTATACATCACTGTCAGTGATGCACCCTGGAAGTGTCAGTCTACCTGTTCCACTTCAGCTCCAGTGCATCTCCAGCTAGCCGCTGAATCTGGAATTGCTGTAGGTCTTGGGGTTCTGTGAGTACGCTATTATTTATAATTGATGAAATTAACGTTGTAGCAAAGGAGTTTATACCTGTATGTTTTGGATCAGCACCACTTATTAATAGGATTTTTTTTTATTCACATTGTGCAATAGGGATGGGGAAAAATGCTGATACACAAGTATTAGATATGCAGCCTTGTTCCAAACAGTAGCTAAATGCTAGCAATTTAGGAGTGTAGTAGTGAGCAGTAGAACATCAGGGTTAGCACGCCATGTGTTCACTACTGAAGGTGAAAATTTTTGTTTTTCCATTATTACCTCCACTGAAATATGTAGAATAGCATATTTGTAAGTAAGAATGAAGCAAACTGTCTTATTTATGCCGTGTTGTCCATAGCTGCAGTGGACTGCTCGAGAAGGTATACCTTCATTTGCTGTTTTGTACAGCTCTAAGCTGAGTGTGATTACTCAGTGAAGTGTTCCAGAAAAGTGAATTGTAAGGTTTGTGGCCCTGACTGATCAATTCTTTCAACAATAAATTGTAGTACACTCAGTACCCTCTTATTCAAGGGTTCTTCAGTAAAGGGAATGGTTCTATTTAGAACCACTTAATGCTTAAATGGTTCTTTGCATGGCGAACTGGTTCTTCAGAATAATGGAAACCGTGAATGTGAATGAGAATGTGTCGTATATGGTTCTGTATAGCACCAAAAAGGGTTCTGTGTTTACAAGCTTGGCATTGTAACAATAGAACTACACTCTTAAAAAGATGGATTTTTTTTTTTAAGGGTTCTTTAGTAAAGACAATTGTTCTATATAGAATAATGAACACTAAAAGGATTAACCATAAAGGGTTCTTTGCATGGTGAAATGGTTCTTCAGATTGGTAGAGAATATGTTATATATGGTTCTGTATAGAACCTTTTTAAAAATTGTTCTGCTGTTGTTACAATGTCAAGCTTGTAACAATACAAGACCCCGTTTTAGTGTTATATAGAACCATTTTCAAAAGGGTTCTATATACAACCATGTACAACACGTTCTTCATCAATCTTTTGCATTTCACAATACAAAGAACAATTTAAGCATGAAATTGTGCTATATAGAACCTATGGTTCTAAAGAGAATTCCCGTTAACAAAGAACCTATGAAGAACCATCTTTTTTTTAAGTGTACTCCTCAGCGGTTAGTGAGCGTACGGCAAGGCTCACTGGGCTGTTAGTTATGTAATATCAGCTTACGGCCACTAGAGTGTGCTGTGACTCATGTAAAGTGAAGAGTGAAGAGAGGTTTTTGAGTTGATTCTGCCTCTGGGCAGTTCAGACCAGAGGTTCCCAAAGTCAGTCCTAGGGACCCCATACTCTGCACACTCTTGTACTCTTGTATTTATCCTGTTCTAACACACCTGACCCAGCACAGGAGCTTGTTAATTAGCTGTTGAGTTAAATTATGTGTTCTGGGGAAAACAAGGTGCAGTGTGGGGTTCCTGGGACTGGGACCCCCTGGTGTAGATGATAGTGTAAATGATACAAAGGTAACCCTTCCAGTGACAGTTGTGTAAAAAGCATTGTATGCTGTCAAATGGACCTTTGACCATTCTCTTCGTACACTTCCGTTTAGTCTGTAAATTAAGCATGGCATTGTGCCAAGAGATAAAGTGAATATCACATTTTGAAGACATATCAAAAGAAGCTTAACATCAAAGGGGAATCACACCATTTGTCCCTGAATTTCTGTTGAGATGTAAACAAAGTCATACAGAGGGGTTGACGTGAAATGGTGTACTGGAGAGAAACGTACTGAGTGGTGGTGAGAGGAACTAGAGGTCACATCACTCTCTATATCTATAATGTAAATATAGCCCTCTTATTTCCTATCCAAAATGACAGGTGGACCCATACAGTCGTTCTGCGTTTACATAATGTTGATAATGGCAACAATAGTAACAAATTCACTATTTTCTTAGGGTACTATTTTTCTTTGCCTCTACATACATTTTAAAAACACATTTTAGGCCAATATCTGATCTCAAAACTATCATAAAACAAAGTCTCAGACATATTCATTACCATTTCTTGTAATTGTTTTCTGTGAGGTAGCTTTTAGAGGTGTTAAACACTTCAGGTGTCTGGTTCCTATGATTTGATAGGTTTCTATACCACTCTCAGTGACTCTCTACATCTTACTAATTGCATTATGCAGACAGTTTAAGAGATTTGAGGAATTCCCCTTTAAATTATGTTGTTTTGGTTCATTGTTGTCTGGCTTAACCGAATGTAGTTGATATGAGTTTGTTGATTTGCAGAGGCCTTGGGAGCAGGATGTGATGGAAGGCAGCCACTACCTGTCATTATAGTCCAGTCGCTCCTCTGCTCCAAAGTCCACAAGACTGTGTGCGGGTCAGCAGGTTCGCTGAAACAGACTGATATCACTATGACACGGATATTCAGTCTGTTTTGATCTGACCTGCCTTTTAGCTGCAAGCTGGAGCTGCACCTTACACAGCTGGTTAACAGGATCAAATGTTAAATATAAGCCAGTTATAAAAAGGACAAAAATTGTTCTGGTCGACACAAGTGATGTACAAAAGTTTGGACGAAGAGCACCAAGGGACACTCTATAGTGTTTCTATAGTAATTCTAGTGGTGCCAGACTCCTTCTCACTGATCTACCTATATATGAGCAGAGAATATTTATGACTGTCTGAGGTCAGCAGGGTTGAGAGCAAGACGAAGAATTTTGTGCTGAGGACAATGGAGATTTCTCGGTTACTTGAAAGAGTAATCTGGTCATGGTATCTGTGGCATGCGGCCTTATCCGCACTCGGAGTGAATCATCAGCATACACATAAATGTCAGGTCAAACTCTTACTCAGACTGCCTCAAACACACATATACACACCCTCGGGATTCCTGGTGCTACAATATTATAAAACTTTTTCAGACCTTTTAGACCTTTGATAAACAGCTGTTAGAAGTTAAGAAATGTACCCAACCTCCTTCAACCCCCCCCAATCTCTTGCTCTCTCTCTCTCTCTCTCTCTATTTATCTGTCTATCTTTCTCTCTCTCTCATCTCCACAGATGTCTAAGAATGGAGGAATCCTCAGTGACGTTTTTATTCCTTTTCTCCCCTCCGGTTTCCCAGGGCTCAGGAGACTGTCGCAGCCTCTTAGGTCTGGACAAGTGAGACGAGACGTGCATATGCAACAAAGCCTAATTTATTGGAGAGGAATACAATAGTTCCTGGCTGGGAGAGGGGCGGACTGGAGGAGGATCCACACGCTGCATCTGCACTGCAATGAGGACAATGGGAGAAACGCTCCTGCCCGCTTCTGTATGCTGGCAGTTTTATTTTAGAAGCCATGCAATCCAGCAAGCATACAGCTATAGGACAATGATGGCTGGAGTGATACTTTCAAAAAGTATCAGAATATGATGCCTGCCACCATCAGCTGATCTAGGTATTATCTTTTTCTCAGCGCACTCTAGTGTATTTTCATGTTTCTACCCTTATAGCACATATCTCTCTTATATGTCACATTTGTGTAATTAATTTCATTATGAGAATAATAAACTAGACCACAGCTAAGAAGCATTATTGGCTTAGAAATGAACAAATTGTCTATCTTCCTAGGACTGTGCTCTTACATTGGTTTTCTTAAATTGGATGTTCCTTATCATGCATAGAGGTGATTAACATAATTAATGGGCTTCTTGATATGAGTAAAAAGAGCCTCTCGTCTGTCGTTGCCTGAGATTCCTGGAGAATGATGGCCCCAGCTTTCATTCTAATTACACTGCACTGCCTAGCGTGGTGCTTTATTTCTTCAGACAGGCTTCAGCTTTTGTCTTCTATCTCTCCTCTGCCTGTGCGCTCTCGGCTGCTGGCCTGTTCGACTCAAGATGGATGGTCTGTGTGGAACATGCATTACACCAGGCCTGTCACCATTATGATTATGGCTGTAATGGCCTATTTTTGACCAAATAACACGAAAGGCGTCTCATTCACACGTCCCTGCTCTCCACTGCTGCCTGAAGGAGGAAGGCGTTAGCGCTGACCTGAACTTGCTAATTAAAAGGGACAGAGGCGCACATTAATAAGACATGACATTCAGTGACAGTTGGCATGGAAATGTGCACACTAGATAGGCTATTACAGCTGCTGCACACCAGGAATTGGAACCATTTTCGTCCTTTGTTGCAAAAAATGGTGTTTGCGCACGTGTACTGAAGCCACTAAAGACTTTCAAAGGCCTCAAGGCGCTGCAGTCGGGGTTTAAACTAGGCCACAGCTCACCTGAGTTGAGCTCCTGGCCTGTACTGAATTTAGGTTTTTACTGAATTCGATTGAATTACTATGATGTTTAGCTTTCTGATTTGCCAACTGACTGTTAATGCTAAATGTACTTAAAGAGTTCATCATGGAAAACCTAATTTTCCTAACTTAAGAAAAATAAAGAACTGGGGAATGAATAGTGTTTCATATTTTTTATTTGCTTTGAATTCAGTGTTTTTGTGATGTCAGAAAAAAATCATATTTACATATATTCATCTATTCAGCCTACAGCAGTATTACTCTGCCCATTCACACTAACTACACTAACTAAAGTTATAAGCTATGTTTCAGTTCGTATATAATGACATGGTAACAAAAACAGCCAGTTTAATTCTTAGAGATAAAGAGAGATTGGAAACCATCTTGTGAAAGTTAATTCTGTGTGTTTTTGGTAAATAGAACAACACAAAAGTGGATTTCAGCAGAAAAAATCAAATGCAATCAAAGTGTAGGATATGGGCCCATTAAAGCAGCACTATGTAACATTTGGGGATTTGGAAATGTGGTGGAAATGTGTAATTACACACAACGTTGCGGAGGAGCATTCTGTCTCGTCAGTTGAGCTTCGGACCCCCACGACATTATCTACTAATGTCGTCATACTTTCATCAGTATAATGTTGATATTTCCTTTGAGACCTAAGCATTGAGTCCGACCTTCCTTTTAAGTCTGTGTGTGTGACGATAATACATAAAGACATATGATCTGGTCTGAAAAAATATTTCAGGCTTTACAGGTTGATTCACAGCAGCGCACACACCATATTTAATGTGTTTTTTCTCCTGACTCAGTAATGCTGCTTCTTTCAGTTTTAACATAGAAAATCTTACATACTGTTACTGTTGCAATGGTGAACCAGAGTTTTCTGGATGAACTGTATTGTCTCTGCTAGCAGTCTGTCAAAAAAACAGGAGGCAGCTGCTCCAAGTATACAGTTATAAAGACAGGAAGGGTTCTTGATGTCAGATGGGTGGTATCACTGTTTGCAACAGTTCATTTTGGTAGTTTAAAGGCTTTATTGTGACTTTCATATATGTCAGATAAGAATCAGAAGATATATTGATATAACGTTGATTCCAGAACAGATAAACAAGACATCTTAAAAACAGCCAAGTAAATGAATTGACTTAATTAAGACAGGCTGGCAACCTCATATAACACTGCACATATTGAACAATTTTATATTAAGAATATTAAGAATCTCAGTCAAACCCCTGGCTATAGTGATACTGTTGATGGACAAGCATGTAGGTTTTGCTATTCTGTGACTCAATAGTCACCCAACGTCTCATTGTGGTTGCATTACGATATCAGCTCTGCTGTCCTCTTTATTTGCACAGTCCCTCTCTTCTCTTCCCTCCCTCTTCCCCTCTCCTTTACGGAGGTGCAGTCGGACAGAGGCACTCTGGCATGTGTTTCCCGTGCTGGGGCCCGCTCCTGTCTCCTGCCCACTCCATGCTTCTAAGCATGCCCCAATTAACACAGCCAAAAAACAAAGAGTTGGGATTAAGATGGCCTCCTATCCGAAGAGACCACTGAAGGAGAGGGCTGGCATGCCAAAAGAAAACTGCACTCATTTATCTTTCCACGTCAGCTCGGACTTGCCATGTGCTCTTTCCTTTCACAGCTTTAAGTCTGTAAAGGGGCTGGGTCATGTGACACCACATTCCAACTGTGGAGACTAGCATGTTTACTTGAATAGTTACAGGAGATGAAGTGAGATCTGGCCAGGAATTTTCTTAACAGAAGCTAGTCGGGAGTTTAGGTGCATAAGTAGATGAGCGTCACTTCTGTATTGTTTACTGTGCTACAGTGCGCTACATTATACATAATGTTGCTTTTTAGGTGGACAACTACACTATAAGCCATTAGAAATCAACTTCATAGACTGATAAAGTAGAAGGTGATGCTCTTTAGAATTGCTGTAGGAGAAAAGTAGAAGATCTAGTTCAGTGCAGTCTATTCATTGGCTTTTAGACTATTCATTTGGATTATACATCAGTTCATACAGCTTCTGAATGCTTTTGTCCTGAACGTATAGCAGTTACATGTGCTCAGCTTATGATATGTAGCAATATGGATCTTATTAAGGAGAGGTTTATTACAAATAGTGGTGATTATATCCTGCATATTGCTCTTTTTTACATTTTGAAAATGTTTCCCCATTTAGAAAATTTTGTTTCATTAAAGGCCCATAGGGATAAATATTATTGTTATGATATATGGCATCGGGCTACTCCCTGCAATAAGGGTGCTTTTCTCACTCTCAGCCTTGTTTTGTTGTACTTTAATACAAGAGGCTCTATAGAATGTGTCCTATAGTGTTTGACTGACCTGGGCAAACACCTCTTTGCAAGTCTATTTGACCTGCGCTCCATGGGTCATCCTGTGCTGAGGTTAGAGGTCACTCACAATTCATTTTCTAAAAATGGCCACCTATGACAGTTGATTGGTTTTAAATCTTTATATGAGTGCTATTTTAATCCAGTATTATGTGCAATTATATATTAATTTTATCAACTAATTGTTATGATCCTGTGTTCTGTGGCCCACTTGAGCTACAGCTTCTAGCAACAGTAGTTGGTGTTGTAGAATCATTGACATATATACAATATATTAACACAATATTTTATCTTAATACATATATATTTAAAATATGCACTACTGTGCAAAAGTCAGAGCCATCGTTCATTTATTTAATTTCCAGTCAAAATGGCCATTAAATACTAGTTATTCATTTTGCAGCATCAGGAAAATAGCATAAAACATATTTAACAGAAAATTACACAGAAGCCTCTCCAACTAAATATAACACGTTTTTCTAGATCACCATTTCATTTTGTTACAGCTTCAATCTTGCTTTCAGTTTTTCGAGGAAATCTGCAGGGATATTCCTCCACACCTCCAAAGTTCAGTCTTAGAGGTTGGTTGAATTTTCAAATTTTCTTCTCTTTTGTCTATTCTCTTTTCTCAGTAAGGGCTTCTTGACAGCTACACATCCTTTCAGACTCATGGTGTCGAGATGTCTTCTCACAGTGGAAGGATGGACAGAAGCACTTGAGGATTTTTTCAGATCTGAAGCAAGAGTGGAGCTTGATTTTCTCTTCTTTCTCAAAGATGAAAGCTTTAAGTACCATTTATCTGATGAGGACAGGTTTGGTGGTCTGCCAGATCTTATACGGTCATTCAGAGTTATTTTCTCAAAATCTTTAAATCACTTCTGAACTTCGGTTTTGGAAACTCCTACCTATGTACTTATTTTGACTTTCTTCTTCCTCATGCAAGTGGATCATCTCATATTGAACCTCCTCAAAAATGAATGAACTTGTACTTACTGGCCGTTTTGACTGGACATTAAATAAATGAAGGGTGGTCTCTGATTTCCGTAGCACTGTATATTAAAAGACATATCTTTTTCAGCAAAACAACGATCAGATAAGCAGATAATAAGGATCATATTAACATTATGGCTATTTCTGTTTGCCTTTAACTCATGCTGTCCAGCTTTGTGTCCAGCTGTGCCACAGGCTCAGCAGTGCCTACAGTAGCCACGTGAAAGCGGTCAGTAGTGTATGTGCGAGTGTGTGAGAAGTCCCAGTCCCTCATAAGCACTTGCAGCGGCTCTGACTGCACCGCTTTGATCCCTCATCACGACCACGCCACTTTCACTCCCTTTCATACCCATTAAATATTAATGTACCTATGTAAATTATGCAATGAAATAAAGGGGCATTTTTTATTTATAAATACAAATATAAAACCATCAGCGAGGGATGTGGTGTTTGAATATTTGAATATATGAGCCCACGTAGCAAGCGTATATACTGTCACTGTCTCAGTGAAATACATTTTGGAACATGACAGTAATGTATTCACACCACTCGCCCGACTACAGCAGCAGAGCAATTACTAGAAATAGTCGTAATCTTTAACCACTTACAACACTGAAACAATCAAGGAAATGATGTTGTAAATGCAGTACAGCTTAACCACATGGCTATTACTTAACTCTCTTTAGGTAGAACAGACAGAACAGTACAACCCTCTGGACTCAGGCTCTATGAAGCTTTCAAAGAGAAAAGTGTCATCCTGTTTTTTAAAGTGCTGGAAGGCTTGCAGCTTTAATGAAATTATAGAGTGTTATGCTCAGAGAAGATTAAAATCTGTGTTCTATAAATGTGTTAGGAGAAAATCAATAACTGCAAAGCAATTGCAGAGGCCCAGCAGATGACTTCACAGGGATGCGCCATTACTGATACAATAAAAAACATATAAATATATATATATATATATATATATA
>JAILXH010278319.1:0-18791 GCA_023558415.1 Piaractus mesopotamicus | reverse complement strand
AGATGCCCGCAATGCAAAGTGGCAGGTGAGTCCAGGTCATTCACCATATGTCATTGTTGTACATTTTTTTTTTTTTGACTGTGAACATCTCCTTAACTGGTCTGTTTCGTAGAAGCAGTGTGAACCTTCAGGATCCATTTGCTGACAGTAATGACCCAGCCTTTTCCAGGAGAAACACTATGACCCCTAACTCTGGCTACCAGTCTGGAATGAGCACTCCAGAAATGCCTGGTCGCATGGCCCCTTATGAGCCCAACAAGGACCCTTTTGGTGGGATGCGCAAAGGTAAGAAGACAATTTAAGCTGTCTGGATTGTAACTTTTTTTTTTTTTTTTTCCCCTAGTTTGATTTTTTACAAGCATTTAAAGATTCTGTGAAGTCCGTATATCTCTGAAAATAAAATAGAACTGCTGATCTTAGAAGGGTGTTTTTTAAATTATTTTTCTTTGAATTAGTCTGTTAGTATATAATTGGTATAACGGTTAGGGATTAGAGTTGGGCTGTTGGACTTTTTCAAATCACAGTCACAGTGATTGAATTTAAAGCTAACTTTCCTACAGAAGACATATTAAAGTGAAACTTTAACACCAGAGGTTGTAACTTGACTTTCATGATGTTCTACAGGATGTGAAATTCGTACAGTACTATAATTTATAATTCAGTGATGCAAGGACCTTAATGGTACTTTTAAAAGAGAACTTCATTCTTTAATGTTAATATGATAATGCTGTATTGTCTGCACTAGCTTTGTCATTTATTAATTTGAAACATTACCATTTTCATTGGCCATATTAGCAAATTATTCATTTAAACATTTGGAACTAAACTTTTGACTACTAGTATACTGATTTTCTTTTGCAAGTGCTAATCCTGTGTAACGTAGCCGGCAATACTTTTGAATTTGGACATTACCCAAAGTTATTGTGGCACTTGACAGTAATGACGTGGTTTTGTGGCTGTAGTTGGCGAGCAGTTCATGCCTGGTGGACAAGGTCCCAACAGCACTCTAGGAGAGCAGTTCAACCGTGGACCAGGAGGTGCCGTTGGGAACATGCCCATGGCACAGAGACAGCAGTATCCATACGGGCCAGGCTATGAGAGAAGGTAAACCACAGAAAACCTTAACCTGCTTAATCTCAGTCATGAACAATTTGTGTGTGTGTTGGGGGTGCTTGTAGCAGAAATATAAGGTTTTCTTTTTATGGGATATGCGATGAGACTGGAGCTCGCTTTTTGGGTTTTTTCCAGGCCGGAGTCAGGGATGGGCCCAGAAGGTGGTATGGGGCCTGGAGTACCACAGCCAAGCATGATGCCTTCTAACACTGACACTGGGATGTACTCGCCAAATCGCTACCCTCCACAACAACAGCGGTCAGCTTACAATATTTTTAAATATTTATGCATTCATTATGTGTGTCTAATTAAAGTTTTTGATCAGACTGCTGCTCAATGTTGAATACCGTTACTGAACTGTTTAATGCTTGGTGTCTTTTGCAGGCATGATTCCTATGGTAATCAATATCCTGGCCAGGGTGCGCCTCCTGGTGGCTCCTACCCAAATCAGCAACCAGGATTGTTCCCGCAGCAGCAGTCAGTAAGTGATTACATTAAATTAACAAGTGTCTTAATTGTTAAATGAGATGTAAAATTATGACAATAAAAGAACCTGTGTGGAAGTAATGACCACACTGAATTTGGGACCGAACCAAAGCTGGTGGTGTTCCTGCTATTACTTTTTTTTTTTATTATTTATTTATTTTTGTTAGAAACTTGGAAAGGCAACATGGGAAAAACCCAACTTAATCCTATTCTAATTCGAGTTTTAAAGTAATTTTGTTACCGGTCTTATAGCAATTAAGTGTATATGATTTCTTTTTCATTTTTTATATGGGCATTATTGTAAATTTCAACTTACTTTCAATCAGAACTACAAGAGACCAGGTGAGGGTGGTTACCCTCCAGCAAAACGTCACCATGATGGTGAGATGTACAGTGGACCGTTCAGTGGCCAGCAGCAACAGCAGCAACCTCAGGCTCCTCCTACTGGCCCATCATCAGGTCAGCAGGAGATATTCAACCAGTATGGCAGTTCTTACCCTGGATCAGAACGGCGTCCTCCTGTACCACAAAACCAGTTCCCTTTTCCCTTTGGAAGAGATCGAATGCAGGCTGGGTCAGGCCCTAACTCTCAGGGCTCTATGCCCCCACAGATGATGGGTAGCTCCATGCAGTCAGCCCCTGATGGCCCCCAGGGTGGGATGTGGCAGGGTCGAGGTGAGATGGCTTATCCCAACTTTCCTAACCGACAAGGTCCTCCTGGTGGGCCTGCGCAGGGCCCTGGATACCACGCCATGAATCGATCTGATGAGATGATGTCATCTGAACAACGCATGAACCATGAGGGGCAGTGGCCAGGGCCACGGCAACCCCCCTACGGCCCAGCTGGGGCTGGCCCACCCATGAGCCGACCATTGCAGTCCAACTACCAGTCTCCCCAATCAATGCAGAACCACATTCCGCAGGTGTCCAGCCCTACACCAATGCCCCGTCCCATGGAGAGCAGGACTTCCCCCAGTAAATCTCCTTACATGCACAGCAACATCAAGATGCAGAAGGCAGGTCCTCCAGTCCCTGCCTCCCACATCATCCCTTCCCCTGTACAGCCCCCACTGATGAGAAGAGACCCACCATTCCCATCAGGTTCTGTGGAGGCCACACAACCTGTTCTCAAGGCTCGTAGGCGTCTCACAATGAAAGATATTGGTAAGTAGCCTATTTTCCTTGTTGGAATGTATGAGGGTTCGAGCATATTTCAAGGTGCAACGGAAAGTATAGGCAGAGGAGAACAACAGAGGTTATTGTTCTGTCTGCCCTTGAATGAAGACAGATTACATAATTAGTAAGTTGGCTGTATTTTTACAAAACATTGCATTTGTCATGTTTATTTGTCTAATTGTTTTGAGTATCACACAGTATTTGAGATGTTCTGTAAAAAAGGAGTACAGCTTATGTCTAATGTCGTCTGTAATTTTTCTATACTTCTATTTCTACCTTTTTTATTTATTTGTTTATTTATTTTTATTATTATCTTTCAGTTAAAGATGAACTTTTTTGCAGTTCTCTATAAGGCTATGTTCATATAACACAAAGTTTAACTTGCATTAAGGTCTTGTTGCATTGTCCTGCAACAATTTCACTATATTAAATTCAAATGAAAGATGAAAATAGATTTTTAGTTTTAAATGTGAGAAGATATGCAAGATCTTTGATTCTGTACTGTGCCAATAATTGTCTCGGTCTATCACCCACAACTGTTTTAATCAGAGATCGTTTTTTTATTTTTCTATAGGCACACCAGAGGCATGGCGAGTCATGATGTCGCTGAAATCAGGTCTTTTGGCTGAGAGCACATGGGCTTTAGACACCATCAACATTCTACTGTATGATGACAACAGTATCTCCAATTTTAATCTTATTCAGGTGAGTCCTCCCTAAGCAGCATATAAAATAATCTTTAAATCACTTTTTTCTTCTTCTCCATTCAGAGGCTCAATATCTTAATTACACATTTGTCTCCTTTGCAGCTCCCTGGTTTCTTGGAACTAATAGTGGAGTATTTTAGGCGTTGCCTCATTGAAATCTTTGGCATTCTGAGGGAATATGAAGTTGGTGATCCAGGACAGAGAACACTGCTGGACCCCAATGCTCTCAGAAAAGAAGAGACTGGTGAGGATGAGGAGGGGCCAGTAGTGGAGGGTATGGATGAAGATGATGAAACAGAAGAGGAGGATGAAGGAGATGAAGAAAACTTGTCATCACAGCAGCAAGAAGAACGTGTTTCAGCAATGCAGGCTCAAATAAAGTCGGAGCAGAGGTCAAGCGAATCAAAGAAAGATGAAGATGGTAAAGTCATGGAGAAAGCCTCTATTACAGATCCCAAAACGTCAGAGCCACCTGTTCAGGATTTTGCTGTAGCTCAGGAGAAGCCGAAACAGGCCAGCAAGTTTGACAAACTTCCCTTGAAGGTGGTGAAGAAGAAGGATCCCTTTGTGGTAGACTGCTCTGGCAAGCTTGGGAGGCTTCAGGAGTTTGACAGTGGCCTGGTGCACTGGAGTATTGGAGGGGGAGACACCACAGAACACATTCAAACCCATTTTGAGAGCAAAGCAGATTTATTGCAGCCACGAAAGTGGATGCTGCCCAACCAGGCATCTGGAAGGAAGAAAACATCTGAGAAGAGAGAGAGCGAAGCACCTGTAGTGCCCTCATCTAGTGTAGAGCGAAGAAAAGAAGACGACCAGAGGCCCTCTCAGCAGTCACCTGCAGGAAAGCTGACGGACAGTGTTTCTGAAGCAAGGGAAGAAAAGCCCTCTAATGGCCCTGAGATTGCCCCAGAGCCAGTATCACAAAAGGAAAAAGACAAAGAAACAGAGGGACCTGAGAGAACAAACCGGGAGAACAGCAAGCCAGTTCTCCCCAACATCAGTTCTTCCTCACCGAGTCAGCGCTCAGTGACCGTTCTGGAGGATGAACCTCACAGCAAGGATGAAGCTCCACTAATCACGCTCTCAGACTGGCAGGACTCGCTTGCTCGTCGCTGTGTTTGTGTCTCCAACATTGTCCGCAGTCTTTCATTTATCCCTGGCAATGACTTGGAGATGTCCAAGCACCCAGGACTGCTGCTGCTACTGGGTCGTCTTGTGCTGCTTCACCATTGGCATCCTGAGCGTAAGCAGGCGCCATTAACGTACGAGAAGGAGGAGGAGGCGGATGAGGACACAGGTCATGACAAGGAGGAATGGTGGTGGGACTGTCTGGAGATGCTGCGAGAGAACTGCCTGGTCACATTGGCAAACATCTCAGGCCAGCTTGACTTCTCCATCTACTCTGAAAGTATCTGCCTGCCTTTGCTTGATGGCCTACTCCATTGGGCTGTCTGTCCGTCAGCAGAAGCCCAGGATCCCTTCCCCACTCTTGGGCTTAATGGGGCTTTGTCTCCTCAGAGACTTGTCCTGGAGACGCTCAGTAAACTCAGCATCCAGGACAATAATGTGGACCTAATTTTGGCGACACCTCCCTTCAGTCGACTAGAGAAGCTTTTTGGGAACCTTGTACGCCTGGTTGGGGACCGAAAGATACCTGTATGTCGGGAGATGGCAGTCGTGCTGCTGGCCAACCTGGCCCAGGGAGACAGCCTGGCAGCGCGTGCCATTGCGGTACAAAAAGGCAGTGTAGGGAACCTTTTAGGCTTTCTTGAGGACAGTTTAGCAGCCACACAGTTCCAGCAGAGCCAAGGCTCCCTGCTGCACATGCAGGGTGCACACTTTGAACCTACCAGTGTGGACATGATGCGCCGGGCTGCTCGGGCTTTGCACGCCCTCGCCAAGGTGGAGGAGAACCACTCTGAGTTTACGCTCTACGAGTCGCGGCTACTGGACCTCTCTGTCTCCCCGCTTATGAACTCTTTAGTGTCCCATGTCATCTGTGATGTACTCTTTTTGATTGGCCAGTCATGACAGCTGTGGGGAGCGGTGGCTCCATCTTCTCTGGTTTTCGTTCTCTCCTCTCCGCCTGTGTCCCTCAGTGTGCAGGGAATGAAAAACAGAGAAAAATGACTGTTTCCCTTTTTTTAATTTATGCAAGCCCCTTCGGATTCAACCCTTTGATCCCCCTTTTTTGCTGTCTCACTTTGGGGAGGATATCACAAATTAGCTGCGGGTCATGAACCAGAGCCTCAAAAAATAACGACACAAACTGTTAGCAACCATGATGCCAACAAAATAAATGGCCATGGACCCCAGGTTTTATGTGCTGCCCAGTGGGAGGGTGGTGGGGGATTACTTTTTATAGCAAAATAAATAAATGAATAAAATAAATAGCAGAAAAACTCTTGACCAAAGTTGCTGTCTCGTTTACAGTGAGTTTGGGGTTAACTGTGCCCTCTCTCTCCCCTAGTGGGCACCATGAGTGCACGTCTCTGGTTCATATTTGGAGTTTGATTAGACAGATGAACTCTCCAGTGGTGATGTTGCTGTGTTGTGATGCTGCACATTCAGCCCCACAGGAGCCACCTTGTCAGCTGTGAGCAGGATACCCTTACAATGGAGGCCTGTGCAGTAGATTGTAGACATTTTCTGTGCAGATCTGTACTCCATTTTCCTTATGACTGTAAACATACTGCAGCACTGTTTCATGTGGAGAAATGTTGGCTCAGCAGCTCCACTCTAGTTTTTAAAAAGTTTTTAAAATTTAGTTTGATGGTAAAGAGAGAACGGCTTTCTCCCCAAAGTATCGAGAACCTCGGACATTCTTACCTCCTCTCTCTAACCCCTTGATTGTATGACTTGACCCTTATAAAGAAATCACCTCCTAGGACTGATTTTCAACTTAAGATACAGCCCAGGCTGTGATGTATATAAGATGTTGTACATTACACTTCTTTTTTTTCTGTCTCTTTCTCTCCCTCTGTCTTTCACTCTTATGCTTCACACTTTTTATCTATGAAGAATGAAAGTGGACACTCGAGTTGGGTTCATTACATAAAATCCTTAGGTATATAAAAGGAACCACCTTTTGGCCTCCCCACAGTTTCTCCATAGTACAGCGAACACAAATTAAATATTTTAATTTCATCTCCTGGTACAACAAAATAAACTCTAGATGAAGAAACACAGTTGAGATATTTTTTTTCTCCAGTGATATGAATTCTGCATATTTGTATTTCAGACTATGTAGCTAAAACTTAATGTAAATTCCTCCTTTTTCCCCCTTTTTGGCTCAATGAATATCATTTATTCAGTATGAAATCTTTATACTATATGTTCCATGTGGTAAGAATAAATGTACATTAAATCTTCGTAAGATGTTTGTGATTGTTTTATTCATTTGAGTGGCCGGTTATGGGAGACCCAAAGAATTCCAGTACAATGGCTTGACTGGGACATTGTTACTTTGATGCCCTTGATAAAGTTTTTAATGTTTTGGTAGATTCAACAACTCTTGTAATATGTGTGAAAATTACACCTATATGTACAATGTAAAGAATTCAGTACAAGATTTAACCTTAACTTCAAACAGCGGAGTACACGGTGTCCAGAACTTTGTAAGTTGGATACCTGTTCCTCCAGCGTTTCTTCTGAAATCTAGGGAAATTATCACAGGCGCCACTCCAGCTCATCCCGAAGGTGTTTTTATGGAGCTCCATCACTCCATGCAGTGAGAATGCAGTTCCACTGCTCCACAGCCCAAAGCCGGCATTTGGGCAAGGTGACCTTACGCTGTCGTGCTGGTGCTGCTGAGCGCCTCATTCTACAGACAGTACTTTTCTACGAAGATCATACTTGTTGAACACATCTGTGCCATGATATGCGGGGCTATATGTGAACGGTAGAATAGGAATTCGGCGTGAATGGCTGGAAAGTGTTTCAGAGCCAAGTCTACAGCTCTGTGCCTTGTCTAGTACACACCACTGAAAGTGCCTGTCAAGGTTAAAACTCTTTAAACCGTCCGAGAAGATTTACTTGATACCAAATGCCTCGAGTTTCTCAGGATCGTCTGGTGACAGGAAAAAAACGTAGGTTTATAAGAAGTGAATAGAGTGGCTCTACACCGCATTTCACTCTGAAGAAGTCCCGTCTCCAACAAGCGACGTAGCTAGTTAGCTGCGTTAGCTTTAGCTAAAATCGATATTAAGGGGGTTAACGTTCGTTTAAAAGGTATCCTTTCTTATGTTTGCTGGATTCATTGGATAGGTTTCATTGGCGTGATCAAACACATTTGCTTAAGATGACTGATTTCTGAACGAAACTTGAATTCCCGCCTTTAGTGCCTGTGATCTGCTATAAAGACGGACATCCGTCTCTACAAGTTCTCGGGTCTCACTCCGAGCAGTGGCCATATATGAACAGGCACTGTTCGGCGTTTACTGAAAGTAGGTGATATTAGTGCTATTTCCTCCATACGTCCAATCCTGACGTTTTTCTTTTGAGGATACAAACATAAAAATATCGATATGGAGTGTTTTCTTTTATTATTTATAGTAATTTTAATATTAGTTTCCTGTGGCGTATGAATTTGCACAGTATCTAACTACTCTGGAACTACTTTTTCTTCCGCTGGTTCGTGCCACTCCTCATACACAGAAGGTTGTGACACATGTAAGCTAGTGCTGCTAGCAGAAAGAAAGAGAAGAAAGATTTGAAGTTATTCGTGATTATATTCCACTACAACACTACTAAGGATATTGTTAATTAAAAAATATGCTCCCGATACCAACTAGACTATCGAGATGTATATTCCCGTTAATGTGTACAAAAAGACACGCATCGGTATTGGTGTTAGCCCTGGTATCAGGTAGAAAATGTTGTCACTTTCAGTATGATTAGTGTTTTTTTTCTACTGTGCTGCTATATTTGTCGTAGGTGTATTTATTTTTTTAATCGTTGGAACAAGCATAATTTCTGAACGGTCTTTAAGGCAGCCTCTCATTTAAAGAGACCTAGACAGAACCAGTACAGACTTTTATTTTGACGCTGTCGAGGCACAGCGCGCCGGACGTACACACACAGCTCAGTCCTGATCCAGTTTTTAAAATCGTGCGCTGTTTACTTCAGTGTGTGTATGTTTCTGTAATGTTATGACTGTTGGGTATTTAACTTACATAAATTGCTAGATATTTAAAGATTTGTTACTTTCTTGACTGAGAGATGTGATACTCAGTTCAGTAAGGCTTTCTGTGCTGGACTGCTCAAATATGCTGGGCTCAGACAGTCATGCCAAACTGGACATGCGGATAATTGTGCGATTTGCTGCTTTCACACGAGTATTATCACTGTTCCTACAGGTAAGACGACTTGATATAGACGACCCATATAATACAAAAACTAATTTGTATCAATTTTTAAAGTTTGTAAACATTGTTAAAATGTCCATATATCCAGCTGTTCAAGTTGAAGTTATAGAGTGTTTAAGCCAGGACCTAACACCTCATAAACATAAATCTACCTTATAAAATGCAAGAAAATGTAAGATTGGGTCTTTTAAGTAGTGATTCTCTTGCACTTTTGTGCACGTGACAACAAACACGCATTTTATGAATGAAAAGTAGGTTTGAGCAGGAAAATAGCAAAAGAAAGAAAAAAAGAGATGAGAATAAAACATTTGCTTTTTAAATTCTGTTTCTTTCACATAAACGTCGTGTATATTCTCAAATATGTATATTGCTCTGCCACATTGTGGTCAGGTTGATAAGTGCATAAATTACTGTAGTTATATGGATATGTCCCACATTGAAAGGCACATGCGAATGAAGAAATGTTTGAATTTGTTTCTTTTGTCTCCCACTTAGGCTGTTCTAAATGCAGCTATTCCTGATCACATAGCAGATGCCTTCAGTCCTCCCCGGGCAGAGGACTCACTACTCCTGGACTATGGTGTTGAGCTGCTGCTTGGTGGCCTAGGCCACTGGGATGCAGAACATTTCCTCTTCATTGCAGAGCAAGGATACTTGTATGAACACAACTTTGCTTTCTTTCCACTGTTTCCACTGGTGATTCGTTCAGTAGCAGCTACTTTCCTGTGGCCTCTGAGTCCCTTTCTCACAGTTCGTGGACGTTTACTTTTAGCTGTGGCCTTGGTTAATAGCACACTATTTGTGCTGAGCGCAGTGGCACTTTATGGACTAAGCCGTGTAGTTCTACAGGACAGAAAGCTTGCCCTTGTCTCAGGCCTTATCTACTGCCTTACACCTGCCAATGTCTTTATGATAGCAGGCTATTCAGAAACCCTCTTTGCAGCTCTTACATTTGGAGGTCTGTGGTTACTGGAGAGCAGTTTCATGTTTGGAGCATGTTTTCTTCTAGGTTTAGCCACTGGTGCTCGTGCTAATGGACTGGTCAATGCTGGATTCTTGTTATACTTGCCACTGCAGCGGACCCTTGCCCAGGCCCGAGTCCTTAGCAAAGGATCTGCATGGCACAGGAGATATCGTCACTACACCTTCTTAGCTCTCAGATTTTTGCTTGCATCACCACTTTGTATTGCAATAGTTGTGCTACCATTTTGTCTGTTCCAGTTTTATGGTTACTACACATTCTGCACACCTTCTGTGACTCAGGAGCAGGTTTCTCCTGTGCTTCTTAAATTGGCCAAGGAGAAAGGATACAGAGTTCCTGATGAAGCAGCACCCATTCCAGGCTGGTGCTTGAAGCCCATTCCAGTGCTCTACTCTTACATTCAAGATGTTTACTGGGACGTGGGATTCCTCCGCTATTTCCAGTTAAAGCAGATACCCAACTTCCTGCTGGCACTGCCAGTTGCTACGCTGAGTGTCATTGCATCATACATATACATAAAAGCTAATCCACGTTTTTGTTTGCGTCTTGGTCTGGGGCAGAGTGGAATAAAAGAAAAAGAAGAAAAACCACCAACAGACTTCTGCAACTCAAAGGTGTTCGTCTACATTGCTCATTGCTCCGTCTTACTTGTATTTGGCACATTCTGCATGCATGTTCAGGTAAGTTTCTCTTAAACAGTACTAGCCAAGGATTGTATTGATGAGGGTATCGCAATGTGAAATCACTGAATATGCAAAAACATTTTGTGGACACTCTGTTTTCAGTATGATGAGAGAGGTCTTTAGGGCCAGTAGCTATGTGTTCCCCTTTTGACAGCAAATACTTGATAAGGCTTTTGTCATAGAAAGATTCAGTAATAACTGCAGTGGAAGATATTTAAAAATATATAAAGAAAACAGTTTCATTTGATCAGTTGAGGTAAGAGTTACACTAATGCTGGTTGTATTTTTTAGCCTATGGCTTATTGGCTAAGCTTGCCTTCAGGACTGGTTGACACTCAAGGGATTCTGTGGTTCCCTGATTTGTGTAATGCATGCTGGGTATTGTAGTGAGAGAACATTGATGAATGAAAACATTAATAAATATAAGATTGTGAATTCTGCCAAAATGTATGGGGCTGAGGGTTGTGATGATGCGCTGCAGAATACTGCATAACCCGGTAAATAACAATAAACTCTAGTTTTTGGCTGGAATTCCCCTTTCTTTTCCCTACAGCAACCTGAAAAAGCAGCCATCTAGTGAGGAAATCTAATTGTGGATTTGGTTATATTAAAAGTAGAATACACACAAGTGAAGTGTTGTATATAAAAATATATCAGGACTATAATAAAGAATCAGAATGAGGGCTGTACTATGTATTTTGTGAATAGGAAGCCTTTAGGTTTGAGAGAAAATGGTTAAAGAAGCAAGACATAAGATAAAGCATCTGTTAGTTCGGTCTGCCACCTTGTGGTCAAATTGATTTATGCATGAATTACTATGGGTTCTGCAATATAAGCTGCATTCAAAGACGCATTCAAGTGAAGAAATGCTTCAACTAGTTTAAAGCATGTTTGAGAATAGTTCTTCTGTCATGACATTTGAAATACCTAGGAATTTGAACTTCATACATATATTGTCACCATATTATCATCCACCTGTAGGGTAAAATGTAAGCAAATGTAGAACATAAATGAGACATGTTCATAACCTAATTCACTGTACATGTTCTTGAAAGGTGCTGACCCGTTTCCTAGCCTCCTCTTCACCTGTGATCTACTGGATCAGCAGCCACCTTCTTCTCTCATCTGAACCCTTATTACAAGAGAATAAAAACTTTTCTTGTGGCCAGCGACTGGACAACTTCAAACAAGGCTTTGCCCATTTTTTCTTAATGTACATTAACAACCCTGTCACTCAGCTGCTGATGCACTGGAGGACTTGCTCTCCTTCCACCCGCTGCATCCTGGGATACTTCATCTCATACTGGCTGATAGGTCTGGTTCTGCACTGCAACTTCCTACCTTGGACTTAATGTTCAGGATTCAACTGGACGCAACACGCTCTAGTGTCTAGAGTTTCTTCTCTGAACTGTTTTTCTTTAATGTTGGGTGGATGGTCATGAGGAATTATGATACAGCAAACTGCAAATATCCTTGTCATTTGTAGTAGCGTTGGCTACTTAAAAACATTCCCTTTTTAATGAAGAACTGCTTGAATTAAAGAATTTGTAATGTTTGATCTCTCTGTATGTCATACTTTTAACAGTAATATAAAAGTAGTATTGAGGTTAAAAAAAAAAGCTAGCCTGGTAAATGTAGGCTCATTGTCCCCAGATGACAATTTCAGCAGCTTTGTTGTAGGGTTATTAAGGACAGTGCTGGTGGAAAAACGATTGTCAAGAATTTCTTGAAACTGATTTCTAATATGTTCCTAATGAGAAGGAACTTGTTCACCCGACTGATCCCGTTCATATGATTATCCTGCTGGAAAGAAAAACAAAAAACAAAACATCAGAACCATTAGGATTAAAACCTAATGGTTTTTCTTTCTAATAGGAATTGCTTATTGGTTACCATTGCAGCCCACTAGTTTCCTGTAGGACACTTTTAGATCCCATTAGGATTCCATCAAATACATCAGTCCCAGAACACCTGTAAAACCACTAGTTCTTTACATTGTAATTCTCTTACACTTTACACTAATGGTTTCTATGATTTTTCTCAGAAGTAGCTTTGTTTTTGAAAAATTGGGAGTCCTGATGCAACATCACAGAAGAACTCCACACATCATTTTGTACACAAGAAAATAAAATAATTAAGAATTAAATAATTTATTTTAGAGATGTTAAAGATATTTTAAGATGTTTTAACCACAAAACCAGAAATAAGATGTGGAATAATTGTACATGTTATTTCACCTTTGGTCTTTTGTTAATTACACCTGTACATTGTTATGTAATTACGCTAATGTACTGTTCAGTTCTTTCCTAAGTAATGGTACAAGAAGACCACTCGGCCAGTTGGCACTGCATCATAAATTTCTTTGAATACGACTTCATCATCTGACTTTGCAGTGTTCCTGGTCTCGTGGCGGGAAACTCGTTTCCTGATAAAACTGAGACCGCTTTAATAGATTAGCATTAGCAATAAACCTCAACTGATGTTTTTTCTTATTATAAAGGTCTAGCAATATGATGCTTCTGGCGCCCCCTTGTTGTGAAAATATGAGTGCATTCAAAATGGTAATGACTACCAGAGAACTTGTAGGGAGGAGAATTCCCACTCTGAATTGTCTTCCGGTTTTCTCAAACGCTAGATGGCGCTCCCGAGTGAGTCCAAAATGAATGGGATCATATGGAGCATTTGAGCAAAATCATGGTTTATAAATGCTTAAACATTTTTAATGTAAAAGAATACAATCATTTCCTGAACACTGAACAGCATAAAACATTTTAACACCGCTGTTACATGTTTAAGAGCTTTTAAACTCGAGCTATAGGAGTTTAAAACGGCGCCTCATCTACGTTCATGACGTCAGTGAGCGTGAATAGCCAATGAGCTGCTCCGCTCGCCAATCAATCATCACGCTCTAGCAGTAATGCCCGCCTCCTGCTGCCCAAAACCCGTTTGCTATAGAAAAAATGAAATATATGGGTAAGATTTCTTTGTTTTTTAGTGAAATACAGCCTTCTACTTCCTAAAATTAAAGAAACGTTCTGGGAAAGTGATTAGAAACTATTTTAACTTTTCGTTTTTAGAAGTTGAGCGCCATTTACTCCCATTCATTGAGGACGCCCTCTGCTGTTTATCAGTCCTGTTTTTGATATAACGGGGGATAGGAAGTGGCCAGACTCCTCATAAACCGGCTCTGATGACTACCACATACTGCGTACTGCACTAGTAAATACTGTTTACTGCACACTGCTCTTAATAGTAGTATACTGTACAGTATCCAGTACACGGTGAAGCCATGTGCTGGACTACAGAACAAGGGTGCGACTTTTTCAGTTCACCCGACTGATCCCGTTCATATGATTACCCTGCTGGAAAAAACAAAACAAAACATTAGAACCATTAGGATTAAAACCTAATGCTTTTTCTTTCTAATAGGAATTGCTTATTGGTTACCACTGCAGCCCACTAGTTTCCTGTAGGACATTTTTAGATCCCATTAGGATACCATCAAATACATCAGTCCCAGAACACCTGTAAAACCACTAGTCCTTTACACTGTAAGTCCCTTACACTTTACACTAATGGTTTCCATGATTTTTCTCAGAGGGAAGTGGGAAGTAGCTTTGTTTTTGAAAATTTGGGAGTCCTGATGCAACATCGTAGTTGAAAGAACTCCACGTCATTTTGTACGCAAGAAAATACAATAATTAAGAATTTGGTACCACCTCTCAACGGAGTTGAGTCCTGCAAGCTGATTGGCTAGTCCTTCACTTCTATTGGATAATAATAATAATATTCTAATAATAACAATATTAATAATAATTATTATTATTATTAGTAGTAGTAGGATTACCATTTTATGTACTGTAGTGTAACTGAATTTGTTCCATTGATGTCTGATTGCTTAGATGAATGTTGCCTGCACAGTAGTCTACATGATGTACAGTAGTCTACGTGACCCAGTGCCCCGTTTCAGTTATTTTTTTCAACTTGACCTCATCCACTTCGACTCACTTGGATGTGCATCACACCTAAATTACAGAAGTGGCCACTCGTGGCCGAAGCGGAAGAGGGAGCACTGAGGAGCGACTTATTCAAACGGAACGCACTCGCCCTCAGCAGGTTAGCCTCGATGGGCTAATCGGCTAGCCATGCAAACTTTGCAATGCAATATGTTTTTAAAGAAGTGAACATAGTGTACACAACGTCAGTAATTGCTATAATTGGTTTAGAACTGTAGTGTAATGCCTTTCTTTGTGTTTTTGTTAGCCGTGTAGCCATAAGCATGCTAATAGCCAGCTAGCAGAGGAAAGTAATGAAGCTGGATTGACAGTCATGCAGAACAGATGGAGCAGTTTGTAACTTAAAGCCCAGCAAACTGCATGTAACGGTTTTGAAACGTTAAGCACTTTAAAGTAGTTTATTGCTATAGCTAAGAAACAGTTTGCTGCTGAAGTCAACCTTGATGTTACTGGTGGAGCAGAGGTGTTTCTGTCTGGAGGAGAATGGAACTGGAACAGTGCTATCCACAGCCATCCAATCACTACAGCAGACCACCACATAACTGTGTGGGGCAGGAGAATAATGCACATGCAGGCGCTATCTACGCATATAGTGATAGGCCTAATATTTGGTTGTTTTGATAATTTAACACCTGTAATTTATTGAAACATCCATAATTTGTTGAGCAGCACTATTCACAGCAATAGGCTGGTGAATAGGTAACGTTACAGATGATTGGACAGTTTATACCTTTTTTAAATATATATTTTATTAGTGTTTTTCTATGTACATATGAATACGTTCAAAGCATCTCCATGGGTAGCTCTTTGCACGGTTAAATGGTTCGTCTTTATGATGACAGTGTCGGACCGGGAAGAACAACGTGCATCTTTCCCTTGGGCTTCTGCCTCATCAGTCACTTCAGGTAAATCTCCTCCTGATAGGGAAGTGACGCGAGTGTCAACAACAACAAGCGGTTTGCTAGCGCCTGCTGGAAAACTAAAAACTTAATCGAGATCAATAAAGGCCGATCACTGGAAGCTTGTTCAAAACACCCGTAGCTACGACACATAACGTTTCCCTCAGCGCAGTGGGTGAAGTCTGGAGGTGGGCGGTTAGCGGAGTGATGAGCCGTGGAGTGAGCCGACACGGTGGCTGAGCAGAAGCGGAGGAGTCCGAATGGAGTCCGCGGTCAGATGAGTCGGCCGGACAGACAGCGGGGCTGGGGCCGAGCGCTGTTTCAGCTAACTAACCAACAGTTTACGGAGCTGACTCAGTAGCATGTACTGAATGTAGCAGTCATTGTGAAATGTCAACATTTAACGAGCTATAGTATTACATCCCAAGGCAAAGCCGAACGGTGTCTTAAAATTTAATACTTTACTGGCTAATGCTACTGCTGCTAGCCTAGCCAGCTCGTGTTTAATACAGCGTCGTATTAACTTGCCTCGCCGACTATCTAAAGTAATGTTAAACTGTATGTGAAAGACCGAATAGAGTCTTTAACTGGAAATAAATAGAGACTTGGGGGAGAAAAGGCTGCCGTTTTAGTGTGAGTTACAGTGTAGCTTCTGTCGCTAACGTTAATTAGCTTCGCTGGTGAAACTTGTCAGTGCGTTTTATGTTGTGGCATTTTGCTAACCACGTTCAGGCATACAGGTTACTCTGCTCTATTAACATTCAGAAACAGTTAAGGATTTTTGTTGTGGGGCAAATCTTTGACAAGTTGGGTAGTTTAGCCATCTACCTCCGTTAAACTCTTTGTTGGTCCCAGTCGCTTATAATGAAAAACTGCGAATATCAACAAATCGACCCCCGAGCTCTCGGAACACCAGCCGCAACGCCAAGCTCCACTCTACCATGTGCGAAGAAAAATTCTCATCGTCTGCGACGAAAATGGGAAGTTTTCCCCGGCAGAAATCGCTTCTACTGTGATGGACGCATCATCGTCGCCCGGCAGTGCGGTGTGCTGCCTCTGACACTCGGCCTTATTCTCCTCACCAGTGGCTTATTCTTCGTGTTTGAGTGAGTCCCGTGAGGCCCTGTGTCATTCTTGGCAGTTTGTTATAATAGTATAACAATAATGAGGGAGTATATTATGTATTTGCTTCATGTTTTAAGTAATGTTGAAATGAGTAATAGTAATTATACGTACTTGCAAGGAAATCAGGCTTATTTTGACATGTGGTGGTATGTTAGCCATCCAGCAGTTTGCGCAGGTACTGACATTCTGACATCTCTTTCCCAACAGTTGCCCCTTTCTGGTGGCTCACCTCACTGTCTGCATCCCGGTGATTGCCGGCGTGCTGTTTTTGTTTGTGGTCATCACTCTTCTTCAGACCAGTTTTACAGACCCAGGGATCTTACCAAGGGCTTTACCAGAAGAGGCTGCTGACATAGAGCGTCAGATCGGTGAGAGTCTTGAGTAAACTGCGATGGGTGGATTGACTATGAGACTGAGTGTGGTTGTAGTTGGTATTTGATAATGTTTATATATGGGTTATGATATGATTAGTTTGAAATGTTAACCGGGTCAATATGGGATTGACTCCTGTATTCTTTATATGTTTATACTTATACGAGGTGTATTTCATATTACTAGATAACTCCGGATCAGGCACATACAGGCCACCACCACGGACTAAGGAAATCCTTATTAACGGACAAGTGGTCAAACTCAAATATTGCTTCACATGCAAGATGTTCCGCCCACCCCGTACTTCTCACTGTAGTCTTTGTGACAACTGTGTAGGTAAGACCTTACTCAAACAACTGAAATCAAACTAAAAAAAGAATGATATGTTTTTACTAAGAATACTTTAAATAGACTCAGGTCTTTTTATTTTTGTCTAATAAAACAAATAGAACATTGAATTAATAATTAATAAAAGTGTATTTATGGCTGTGTTTCCCAGCTTTGGTCCTGAAGACCCACTGCTCTGCACATTTTAGTGGTTTTCCTGCTGTAACACACCCACTTCAATGCATTGTTAGTGACCTGATAAGATAGATTAGTTATGTTGGCAGCAGGGAAAACACTAAAATATGCAGAAGAATAGGTCTCCAGGACCGGCACTGGGAAACACTGATTTTACGGCACAAGTAAATTCTAATGTAATTAGTTATGCTTGTTTGTTCCCCATACAGAGCGTTTTGACCACCACTGCCCATGGGTGGGGAATTGTGTTGGGAAGCGCAACTACCGCTTTTTCTATACCTTTATAGTCTCATTGTCCTTTCTCACCTCCTTCATTTTTGGATGTGTGATCACACATCTCACTTTACGTAAGTCATCTCCAGTTACCATGTTTTGACTCATACATAACATATATACATACACACACAGACACACACACATTTTTACATATACGTACATACACAACCTCATGTATGTCACCACACTGTCACTGTTAGTCTCTCAAGTACTTTAAGAAAGAGCTGTTCATGGGTTAACACTGGGATTCGTGCTTTAAATCATACAATCACCTCAACAATGGTGCTTGTAGTGCTGCTGAGTAAGTTTTATATTTAACTGTACTTTTTAAAATGTTTGGCTTAGTACCTCTAAATCTGCACTAATCTTAAAGTAACAGGTAGTTGTGTTCTGTCATTTACACTGGCATCAGGCTGCCAGATTTGAATGATCAAATGCTTACAGAGTACACAAGTATATGTCTGTGAGTACTTGTGTTTCATGGGGAGATGAAAACAGTATCTATTCATGAACCCTAATATATGCTTATATGCCCAGATAACATTAGGTGCTTTGTTCTAGCTGGATCTGAGCAGTGCTGAAGGAGCTCAACACTAAAATAGTAGTGTAGTTATGATAGTGGAAGTGTTCCATGATTATTAATGATTTATAGGTTTATAGTTGTTTATATTTTGAGATTTCCTGATCTTGACTGTTTTCTGAATAATCATTTCTATTACAAGCAGGATCACAAGGTGGAAGAGGTTTTATTCAAGCCTTACAGGAGAGCCCAGCCAGATATCCTTTCTGTCCATATCTACTGTCTCACTGCCTTGCTACCTGGCATTGATAATTCATTCATGTCCCACATATTCACCCTGTGGGCAGACTGAAGGAGTTTGGCTGTCTGTTTCCCAGACCACAGCCTGCTGCTGATGCTGCTGCTGCTTCTTCCACTCCTAATCCCATTCATCCCTAATCGGCTCAGTCATTCCTTTGGGCCATACACTCTTGATCACATGTAGCTGCTGCTACTTCTAAAGACTGACTGCCAAGCAGGTGTCCAGTCTCCTGAAAGAAAACAGA